>JAVTVY010036803.1:0-168807 GCA_036873755.1 Hanleya hanleyi | reverse complement strand
ATAGGGGGTGTTATTTAGCCAAGTTGATAATCCGTTCAACTACCCTAAGTTTTCATATGTTGACTGCTGAAGTATATCTGCTGTAATTGGACTTCACTGAAGCTTTAGCGACAGCTTTATCGCTACAATATTTACATATGAATAGTATATTATTTGGAGCTCTGTCTGCTGGGACTATGACGAATTTACTCTGGACATTTGCTAGAACTTCTTGCGAAGTGAGGTTTCTCAAATCACGTATTAAAATGCCATGTAAAAATTATTTAATTTCCTTACGGCAAGATATGTCTGACGTTGAAAATTAACAATAACGGATTAGCAGGATTTATTCGTCACATGTCATTGTTATGAGATAGAGTCCTTCACTCAAATAATAGATAGCTGGCTGTACCCCATTTCAAATTAATTCGGACATTATTAGGTTCATAGATTGAGATTAGGCGAATGACGACAGTGGCCACGATATTATTATTAACTATTGTTGTGACGATTGTTAGTCATCTAAATCAAACCCTGTGGAAAATTCTATTTGAATCCATCATCGCATTTTGCCCACAACGAAGTGGACACACTAATTCGTGTACAAACAAATATTACAGTCGTTGGAATATTCACATATCAAACAAGTAGTCTGTGAGAAGGTATTCGGCAAAAGCTTTATCGGATTTCTCCGAAAGAGAATGTCCAGCATCCAGGACGCACTTTCTAAGTACACTGATACAGAGATTTTATCCAGGCACGCAGAAACAAAATCTATTTTGGCATTCCGACATTCTATCCTGATCCTGACTAAATTTGACAAGGCAAGTACCTTTGATTAATGAGATTACCCCTATCTCATAATGAAACAACAGTGGGAGAATTCGAGATAAAACGGCCGTTTCTAAAATCTATATCCGTAAAGCTTCTTATCTTATTTCAGATGAAGGACAACACTAAAAGTACAAGTCAACTCCAGTCGGTTACTTTAATAATAAAAGTTGCTTAATTAATAATGTAGTCAGCAAGTTTGCAGCTTCAGCTCATTATTGCTCCGAAGAAGGGAAAAGAGGTGCCCAATTGGTATTCTCATGGCATCAGATTATATACCCTATGATTGAATTGGGTTTAAAATGCAGCTCGTGTGTTTTTGATGGTTGGGAAGCTGATCTTTTACACGGTATACTAGATGCATTTTGTATCTCTCTGGTATGTGCATACACGCGTCCTGGCTGAGTGCGAACGCACAACGCGTTTTTCGGCAACACTGCAGTCACCAAAACTTTAGGAGGTTACAAAATCTGGGAACGAGCGAATGGTTCAACTAAATTTGTAATTCGAAGCTGGGTGTAATATTACTACTAAACGGTGTTCGTAAATCATGATAGAGATGTTCACACTTTCATCTAAACGCTCTACATTATGCTCTAAATCATTATCACTGTGACATGCTTTCGCACACACGAAACGTTATCTGCCTCTGCCAGAATGAAAGACATATTTAAATACCGATAGAGAGATTATGGTATACCCATTCCCATATCAGCCTTAATATCAGCCCGAGATCTTCACATCAGCTGATTGGGGCCAAGGGCTCAAACCAGGGACGATATGGAATTCTAAAGCTTCTGCCTGTTTCTTTAGCATTGAAAGCATAGGAAGATTTCTGTCCTATATTGGACGATAAACTACCATTTCTCACGTAGCTATATTCCAAAACGGACCTGTTCTAACTACGATTTGGACGGGGAGGATAGGTTCAACGTAAAAACGCGTCTACACAAAATCTGTAATTTTTAAAACGATAGTGAAACATTGTATCCGCACTGAAATTCCGGAATATCGCTTCCTAGACTTTATTACTCCCGCAAAATTTCAATTTCGGAATCGATTGTCGGATAACTACTTATATTAGTACGTAGCAAGATCCAGGTGAAAAAGCATAACAGTTGGCTCGGCCAAGGGCACATAATCGATATCAGGTCCACACGTGAAGGCAGAAATCCATATCATGCAATGGAAAGATGCCATTGCATCAACCGGGCTAAAAGTCCCGTCTCCTAGGTAGATATGTCATAAAGTGATATACTTCATGCACCTTAACATTCCACTTGTTAAGGTGGCCAGCCCTCTGAACATGTAATTTAAGAAATATATGTAGATTTATTGTCTTGGTGCGAAATTTACCACACGACTTTGGGTATTACAGGCTAGTTACCATGTTGACCCTAGGTCGAGGTGTTTGGACCATCAGACGTCCCCGAGGTGTTTGGACCATCAGACGTCCCCGATGCTCATCCACTAACATCAAATGTGTAACTTATTTGAAGTGATCCGTCATCACAGCTCCCGAGCTTCATAATTCCCACATGGATATCGCAATAAAAGCACGGCTGAGATACCAAGACTACGTATTAGAATCCTCCGTTGTCTGAATGTGAGGTTTCGATGGTGGCTTACCTGTGGTTATATGGTTAATTTTTAGTCACCAGACGTCGTCATTTCTTTACCCTCTTTAGTATCTCACCAATCTATGGTGACATATGAATAAAGTATTTCGATTACGGGCAGCGAAATTTTTTATGGAAAACGACTGACTGCTGAATGTCTGGTCTGACACTTCTACAATAAGAAATTTGACAACACGTGTCGGTAATAGGAATGTTTACTTGTCAGTTGTGAGCCGAAAGTGGTTACGTCCTTATTAGTGTTGACCAAAACTTCTACACCATAAGCGTAGCGGAGACGAAATATACCATAAAAACACTGGTGATGTGGCAAATCGAGTTCCAAGTAATTACAGATCGCTGATACAAGTATCTCAAGACGAATTTGCGGATCAAGCCATGTGCCCTAAATGAACTCGATGAAACATGTTTGGATAGAACGATTCCTCCAGCAGCAGTCCCTAGATGGCACGACCTTCAGGAAATGAGATTATCCGGAACCCTTTCGGGAAGCTTAAAGTAAGCAATTACACTTATCCAGGCACTGTACGAAAGCTTGATTTAACATTTCTCTGAAGACTATTGACCCTTGCACACCATATTGCAGATAAAAGGGAATTTACTGTGAACCAAGAATAATTGCCAGAAGAAAGGCAGCTCTGTTAAGCTATGTCCCCACTACAGGATCAACTGGGACCCTGGAGGTTTCAAATTACTCGGAATATGGTTTTTCCCCACTGTAATAGAAACAGTTACTAAAAACTACGACGACAAAATGACTTCAATCAAAAAAATCTTAGGAAGCTGGGGAAGAAGAAATTTGACATCTATAGGAAAAATAACAATCATAAAAACTTTTGTTATACCACTTTTAGTACATCTTCTATCTGTTCTCCCAGATCCCGATCCATCATATATAACACAGTTGGAAAGAATTCTCTTTAGCTTCATTTGGAATGGAAAACCAGATAAAATTAAACGAAAAACCTTGATCTCTAAAAAGAGTAACGGGGGTCTGAATATGATTCACATTAAAACATTTGCCTCGTATTTGAAAACAAGCAGCCAGAGGATGCTAGGTCCCCCGCCAAAATGGCAGCAATATTTATAAGCGCTGTCGGTTTCAGAAGATATTCATGAGGATGGCAACAGCTACTTCACAGGCGTAAGAAGCAGAGGGGTCTTTCCACCTTCCCAGGTTTTGAGATCAACTCCGAATGGCTGACTGAATGTTGATTGCTACTGTAATATATTTTTTTTACCATGTAGCATGAAAATTATGTAACCGAAATGCAACCCCAAGAGACAACTCATGGCATATTATCTGCAAACTAAATTTGACAAGAATATGAAGGCATCTTCAACCTATTGCCCAGAAACCAAATTTAGACTTTGCCACCAGGAGTCACCACCTGTAGGTGCAAGCAGGCAAAACACAATCCCAAATGACATCTCATGTCATGGTATCGGCATATGAACTTTGAGACTCTGAAGAGGGGTCCTCAAGTTATTGCCGGTACTAGATGCCCACCGGTGTTCATGTTATATATTTGGGGCGGGTCACATATGAATACAAAATTTGAGAATAATCTGATGAGCAGTTGCCAAATTATTGCCCGGAAATAAATTTTTCCACCAGGAGACGCCACCTGTAGGCAGAAGCGGGAAAAATACAATCCCAAGGAACATGGTATCGTGGGGACATCTGCATACCAAATTTGAGAAGAATCCGATGAGGGTCCTCAAGTTATTGCCCAAAAACCAAATTTAGATTTTGACACCAGGTGACGCCACCTCTAGGCGCAAGTCAGTGAAATGCATTATCAAGCGACATCTTATGTCACGGTACATTCATACAAAATTTGAGAAGAATCCGATGGTCAGTTCTCAAGTTATTACCCGGAAACGAATTTGTGATGTTGCCACCAGGTGGCGCCACCTGTGAGTGCAAGTGAGCGAAAGGCAATCCCAATCAACAGCTCCTGGCATGGTAAATGCATGCCAAATTTGAGAAGAGTCCGATGGGCCGCAACGTTTCTCATGTTACCCAGAAAGGTACATATGTAGGATATTTCAAAGAAATTCGACCAAGTGTTTCTAAGTTATCACTTGCAGCATGGAGTAATGGAGGGAGGGAGGGAGGGATTTGGCTTAATGTCACACTCAAGTTTGTTTCACTCATATGGTGACAGTCAGTTTGGTTGGTGGAGGAAGCCGGAGAACCCGGAGAGAACCACCGCCCTTCGGCAAGTAACTGACAAACTTTCACACATTGACCAGCTGGGCTCGAAACCGTGCCTGTTCAGCGGTGTGAGGCTAGCGGTCACCAGCGAAGCGCCTTAGACCACTTGGCCACCGAGGGCCCTGGAATAATGGAATGAACTCTAGGGGCGCCACCTCCGGGTGGATTTTGCTGAAACGCATCACCAACGGTGTTTTGTCGCAGGGAATGCATCTACCAAATTTCGAAGAAATCCGACAAATTGTTCGAAAGTTATCGCTCGCGAAGGATTTGAACAAACATGAACGGACATGCATTAAAGATTGGAACAAGACCCAGTGGCGCCACCTACAGGCGGATCTTGCTGAAACGTAATACCAGCGACATCTTGTCGCAAAGAATCCAGATGCCAAATTTCGGAGGAATCCGAAGAAGCATTTAGAAGTTATCGCTTACGCAGTATTTGCACGGACATGCACTAAATATTGGAACAATACCCAGTGGCGCCACCTACAGGCGGATCTTGCAGAAACGTAATACCAACAGACGTCTTGTCGCAAAGAATGCAGATGCCAAATTTTGGAGAAATCCGACAAAGCATTTAGGAGTTATCGCTTAGGAAGCATTTGCACGAACATCCACGGACATGCACTAAAGATTGGAACAAGACCCAGTGGCGCCACCTACAGGCGGATCTTGCTGAAACGTAATACCAACAGACGTCTTGTCGCAAAGAATGCAGATGCCAAATTTCGGAGGAATCCGACAAAGGATTTAGGAGTTATCGTTTACGAAGTATTTGCACGGACATGCACTAAAGATTGGAACAAGACCCAGTGGCGCCACCTACAGGCGGATCTTGCTGAAACGTAATACCAAGAGACGTCTTGTCGCAAAGAATGCAGATGCCAAATTTCGGAGGAATCCGACAAAGCATTTAGAAGTTATTGCCTACGAAGTATTTGCACGGACATGTCCGTGCATGCACGGACACATAGAAGCAAGAACCATTTTAAAGTCCCCGGCCGCGTTGCGGCGGGGGACAATAAAGTGGGTTAAAAGAATATCTGAAGGCCACAGCGCTCTTAAGACTATTGTTGGAAAGATTCTCCAGCCTATAGGACATACCATATGGAAACTAGATGCTATAAGCATAAAGGATTTCCTGAAAGAAATTAAAAACCTTTTCTGGTATGACACGTTAGTGGCATGGTCATGTTTTATAGATGGGAGTAATAGAAATGATATAGCCTTGGACAACCTTCTGTTTGAACTGGCGCCCAAAACTGAATGGAGAGTTTTAAAAACATGGACTGAACGTGGAATATGTCGTATCAGTGACCTTTTAAGTGTAGACGGGGCAAATTTCCTTTCATTCAATGACCTTCAAAGTAAGTCAGGAATACAAACCGCACATTTCATCTTATATCATGCTATTATTCATAATATACCTATCGAAAAACGCAGTTATATAAAAAATGGAATGTTCATAAAAACACACATCAAGGAATCGAAAATATGCTCAAGATTAATCAGACAAAAATGTGTGAAATTTGTCTACAACATCTTACTGGAATATATCGAAATAAAACCTGAAAAAAAATCAGCAAAAATGGGAACAGCAATTAGAATTAAGGGAAGGGTTTACTTGGTCGACTATCTACAACAATATATTCACCACTACAAGAGAAACGAGCTTACAATATTTCCAGTATCAACTCATCCACAGAACTCTCGTTACAAACCATCTTTTGAAACTATGGGGAAAAATCGATTCCGAATTATGCACATTCTGTAACCAAGAAAAAGAAACACTCATTCACTTATTTTATCATTGCAAGTATTCGAAGGATCTTTGGAACGAACTCCAAGCATGGGCCGTAAGCCTGAATGTACTCATGGAAAAACCTCCAGTTATTATGGGTAATACAGAATCGAGATTCATCAATCTGTTGCTTTTACTATCCAAAAAGTATATATATGACTGCAGATACAGTAACATTAAGCCAAATTTTGAGGGAGTGAAGCAAATGGTGCTAAAGAAGAGGGATATCGACAAATGTATAGCTAACATGCACAATGATCAGATCGCATTTGAACAGAAGTGGGGCCCTCTGGCGTTATAATAAACAAATGATACCCTTACCTGTATTATCTTCCTTAAAGTATAACCGAGGTTTCATACATTCACCGTTACTATCAGTATTTTTTTTCATTATATAAGCAGGTATATTTTTGTCGCACATAATTTGTGTAAATACTGATCAAATGTGGTTTTATATATGGTAACTGTCTATAGAATACACTTATCTGTACACACTATGGTCTATATGTGTATTTTTGTATGTATAAAGGTTGATATATAAATAGGTGTGTAACCAAGTATGTGTGCGTGTTTTATACATGTGTGTATATGTGTATATACAAACTATAATATGTACCGGTAATCTGATAGATCGGCTTTTGTATATACAGTTAATTTGGATGACTAAAAATTTATAACGCAACTTACACAGGAAGATATTTTTTATGTTCAAATATTAAAATATCAATTTACGAAAATGTATAAATATATTCTTACTTTACAATATAACCTATAAAATATAACTTAAATTGCCATACTGTGTATGACACTTTTGGTCAATTTGGTCTGTTTTCGTATTGATTACCACACCTGTTGTTACGTATATCATTTGAATGTCTGTATGTAACCTTATGCGGATAATAAATTCGACCAGATTTAAAAAAAAAAGAAAAAAAAGAAAGAATAATTACCATTGGCATTAGGGTAAAAGGGTCCAACACGAAAAAAAAATCTTGCTTCACGTAGATGGGACTGGTCCAGCCCTAGTTATTCAAGTGAACTTGACTGGTAAACTGACCCATATGTCTGATGTGTGTATCCGATACAAAGTCATGCGTTGTCTGTGTCTGGGTCGTATGGTCCACTATCCTGTCAACGATTGATTCAGATCCATGAGAGCATTGAGAACTTGCGAACGTTGACCAATCAGAAAGATTCGCAGATACATTTGACGATCCCATGTCACCGTTTCACTGCATAACTTTCTTTCAGATTGAGACGGTGTCTACTCTTCATTATAACGTATATAATTACTATACAGTCAATCTCAGTAGATTCATATTTTTTTCCTATGGGCTTATTTTCCTCTACCCGGCTTATTTTTCCGAGAAATATTTGTGACCAAGAGTGCACTAGAGCGTGATTATGTGTACTGAACCAATGCGCCATCACAGACGGATAGGTTGAGTGAATGGACCAAGAACCTAGATTAGTTACCCTGACCAATATATAATGAATTGTATACTCCACTTGACCTGAGTCCCACTTCATGCAATAATTCTCAGCAACAGACTCATCTGGTCATCTGGATTCTCTTACAGATATACATTCTCTTACAGATATACATTCTCTTACAGATATACATTCTCTTACAGATATACATTATCTTACAGATATACATTCTCTTACAGATATACATTATCTTACAGATATACATTATCTTACAGATATACATTCTCTTACAGATATACATTCTCTTACAGATATACATTCTCTTACAGATATACATTCTCTTACAGATATACATTCTCTTACAGATATACATTCTCTTACAGATATACATTATCTTACAGATATACATTCTCTTACAGATATACATTATCTTACAGATATACATTCTCTTACAGATATACATTCTCTTACAGATATACATTCTCTTACAGATATACATTCTCTTACAGATATACATTCTCTTACAGATATACATTATCTTACAGATATACATTCTCTTACAGATATACATTATCTTACAGATATACATTCTCTTACAGATATACATTCTCTTACAGATATACATTCTCTTACAGATATACATTCTCTTACAGATATACATTCTCTTACAGATATACATGTACATTATCCTCGTGTGCATGATCCAAGGGCTTCCATATATAGTCACGTAAAGCACAGCATGAAATCAAAACCTGGCTAGATTATTATCATTCATCGGTACTTTAAAATATCAACCCGTGAGATTTTAAACTACAAGCAACACAATTAAGAATAAGTCCTCAATGATACGGGTTTGAGCAACGAAATTCTGAGATTTTGTTCTTCCGATGCATATAATGATTCCGTGCAGAATTGTCAAAGAAATATCTGACTTGCAGAGAAGGCCTACACACATGGCTACAAAAACAGTAAAGCTTCCTTTCTGCTTGATTCATACTGCTTGTAATAACAAAGTGATATTTCTTAACATGAGTCACGGCGTGAAATAAAGGATGTGCAAGGTCTCTCGTACATGTACGTCCAAATTTAATATATGCTGCCTGAAATTATTATCAATGTCATATCTTAGAAATGTTTTTTACAGATATTTCAGCAAGTTGATAGAATACCTTAAATTTCTGTTGTTTGGTTTTGAAGAACTGTCTGAAGCAAAATAGTAGGTTAAAACCACAAAGCATAAAATATAAATGCTTATATCATGCAAGTTGACCTGACCAAAACATGAGCTTTGATTAAAGTCGAGGGTCTGACCTGATAGTGTGACAATTCTGATACTAAACTAAACTAAAAGATAACCATCTAGCAACGTGTGGTTTCCACAGCTGGGATTGAATACTGAGACCAGTTTTGACACAGGGTCACCTTGACCTGTACTGGTTCCCATTATTTCCTGGAATAGAACACTGAACTGTTACGTATTATGGGAATCATGAATGTTTTAGTCTTCTTTTGTCGTAGCGCTTTGCGTGTCTTCATTAGAGTTAGTACATCTGTTCCACTGGCATCATTCCGGACTTGACATACGATTTCATTTGAATCGAGTCAATATTGAGATATTCATGGCTCCCTTGTGGTCAGACTGTCCGAAATGTTCGAATAGACAGGCTAGTGCAATTGTTGTACATGTAACTGCCTCTCGGAGAAGCACAGTTGATCTTCCGCTAATTGTAGCTGGTCTGACAAAACAATATAGCTTCTCCCTGTAACCAATGTGGGAATCCTGTTGTAAGCCGTTTTCCACCAGATTAGTGCGAGAAACCTTCATCTTCACAGCACCCACAATATGGAAATGCTTTTGCTTAACTTCATCTGTATACGTATCTGATGGATGTTCATTTCGCTCATTTTTTCAGGTTTTCCATCCACCATTGGAATCTTTGAAATGTTGCCATCTTAATCAAGATCTCCAGAGCTAGAGTATTCATCTAATTTTTAATGAATATCCTTTAATATAGTGAAGGAAAGGTATCACCAACATTGAGTCACTTTTTCCCCAACAAACATAGTTTTTTATGATTGCCGTCATCCTTGCAGAGGAATACGGTCATTTCTATATCATCGCTGGTATCTCTTCAACATACAGAATCAAAAATGGAATGATGCTATCCTACGAGTTGCGAAGTCGAAATAATTCACAGAACGCCACCGCGTGATGCAGGTAGCCCTAATGAAAATCATAACTTCCTCACTTTCAACATGCCCACACTTTATTAATCGGGGTTTCTCTCTCTCCAAGTTTAGGTGTATTTGATGAAAAGGGCCCCATATGCAGCTGGCCACTTGGAATTTGGGATACTCCGGCAGCAACCCAAGCTTCTCTTGTGCTGATTCAGGTAGATGTTTTTAACACAATTTTATCCAACCTTACATTCCCAAATATATTTGTGTGTTCTGCAGACGGTAGCCTTGCATAATTTCTGCTGAGTGGTATACCTTTGGTCTTCCTGTTCTATCGAAGGGCATGCTAAATTAACTTTCCTAGCTCCTTGTTTGTTCATGAGGACTGTGTATTTTTTCCGGTTGTACACGTCCGCGCTCTTGTCTATGTTGTTCTGAATTTTTTGAGAATTTTCTCAACTTTAAGCTCCCGAAAGTTCTCCGACACTATGTAGAATATACAGAATGGATATCAACACCCTATCCGATGGATTTGGTGACACGACGGAGTGCTTGTAAACAGCTGACTCCGAGCATTAAATGAATGAATATCCATAAACCATATCTGGAAACTTCATATCTACTTTTCCGGTCGCATTGGTTATAAACATCCCCGCCAAGGTCACAATGTGGGCGAAAGTTCGTCGTCTAGCATTGCCATTAAGAATTGGCGATCTCCCGACAGGTGAAACATATGACCTCCCTTCTAGAATTACTAACATCGGATAATCTGAAAAACAATCGATAACGGATAACATATTCTCAAAAGGAACTGTATATAATGGGTAAATGTCTCGCCTAGTATCAATTCGATGAGCAGTGTCACGATTTCAATCAGCACCAATGGAAACTATTGCAGAAACTCGTTCCGACAAGGCTAATTTAAGGCTATATATTTCGTTTTTAGTTACACGTATCCTTGAAAACCGATATATTTGACAGCCGAGAGATAGGTATCGTCTCATATAGTGTTCTAACTTCATTGTTGGAAATCTTTCAAAGAAAACACACAATGACATGTATCGACTATTATATATTGTAGCTGCTTAAGAATATCCAGGACGTCTGCGACCACCCACTAGTACAACAAGTATTCTGGTGGCCATTGTCATTGATATGATAATCATACTAGAAGAGGAGTGACGGAACATCTTTGGGTGAAATACATAGCTCATATTTACCAATATAGCCTAGTGTCATGATCATATTATCCAAATCTTTTCACCAACTATTTAATATCTTGTCGATATGTTATTTATAGTATGTCGATCTTGCAGAAATGACTGGACTATTGATATATTATAAATAATTCAGTTTCCCCATTCGTAACTTACCTATTCTGGGACAAATTCCTGCCCAAATGGGCTTCATTCTTCTTTGCGAGGCGGTCGATTTTTTTTAAGAATTAACGTTAACGCTTACCAGAAAAATACTTTTTTTTCGTGTCTAGTATGTTGAGGAATTGACGACGTGGACGACCAACTCGGGTATAGTCGTTGTAGTGATCAGGGAAAAATGTCTGTCATTCAATATACAAGTCATCCTTCGCCCTACTGCTATCCGTTTCTGGATTTCAAAAATTTTAGCTGGATTTTTTCTCCGATAATATCGTAGACGATGCGCGCAAAGAATTATGTCCATCCTTCTTGTGACAGAGCAGATCTCGTGCTGCCATTTATAGTGCCGACCCACTGAAACATCATCTCGTAGGCAGACATGACACCTCACTCAGTCACATTTTTCGGACATCGAGCGAACCAGTCCTTCTTCTATCCTCTTAAAGCTGAGCGAAAGCGAGAAAGCAACAAGTTCCATTTTTGAGGCCCCGGCCTGGGATGGAACCCAGTACCTACTGCTTACGAGACCGACGCTCTAATCATTAGGCCAGTGTGGTCTCTAATGAACGATTGTTGGCATCAAAGGTAATATGGAGGCTGATAGAATGGCTAAGGCAGCCCTAGATGCTGAGGTTGATACTGTTGGGATCCCATATAGAGATTTCAGCCCCTCTATCTGTGTTTATGTGAGACGGCTGTTTAAATCTTTATGGGATGCTGTGAATAATAACAATCTTCATGAGTTAAGAAAAACTGTAGGCTATACTCATCTGAACAACCAGAAACGTTTCGATCAAGCTATGATCAGGCGATGTAGAATCGGTCATACACGATTAATTCACGAATATTTACTAAAACAAAAGCCAGTCTCAAGGTGTATTCCATGCCACGAAGATCTAACGGTGAAACATATTTTTTCTATTACTGATAAAGTTAGCAAGCCGATTCGACGACTGTGAAAAATAAATGACGATCCATCTCTTTGTTCCAGAAACAAGATGATAAATGAATCGAATACAGGTCGGATTCGAAACTGTCCTTGGATAAAATAATCCTTACCAGGATATTCACTCGCAGCTAATTTTAAACGAACATGTTCCTTGTGATCTGTATTTCACAGATGGTAGATTAGGCCATTATCCTTCCCAGGGGCAGTTGTTCCACCGAAAAAAAGTAGTTAATGTCAAGACAAGACATTAACCATCCTTCCAATGCTGGGAGATATATATCCTTTTAGAGGCTAGAGAGGTGTCATGTCATGGGCCAGGGGCTATGCTTTATGGAGATTATAGCCATTAATCGGTGTGCTGATAGGCAGATGGTTTTGTTGTGGATTATATATTTCCAGAAAAAAAAAAGTCTCGTTTGATTTTTTGAGGGTTGTTTTTGTTTGTTTGCAGAATAGGTGACGCCCATCATCGGCGACAGAAAGAGACAACTCCATGTGCATGCCAACACCATTGTGATTTAACAACGCCATAACCGCATGGATCAGTCCATTGGATCCTTGGAAGACACCAGCCTGTTCGTGCTAACAAACTGTCTTCTCGTTCGGTGACGGGGAAACGAAAAATAGAGAACCCGGAGTCGTAGTGACAATTTTCCGACCAAATAACTGATTATTGCAGTTCATTTCCGTGGGTGTTCGAACTGATATACCCGAGGAAACATTGCAATGGCTGCCATTACGGTAAATTGAAGGTTAAAGCCATTATAAATTCATTGGGGTCATCCACTTAGTAGGTCTTCCCAGCGCCGGGGAAACGTTTGCATGGAACAGGACCCGACCTTGTTTCCCAAAGGCCTTCCGTTTGTTAATTTCAAGTTTTGCTTGAGTAGTTGCAAGGCTGGCGTACTAGATAACCCTCTTGTTGCGGTTATGTAATTTGTCGCAGTTTGTCTATTTCCCTCGGTATGAACGGCTGATACATCTAGATTGCTAGATAGATGATACAGATTTATACAGCAATATGGTGTAAACTGTTCTAACAGATTTGCAGATTAGAATTTGCTCTTATCGAGTCTAATTTTTTCAAATCGCATAATGTTGAACGCTGTTGAAACACTACTTCCAGGTTTAGTGAAACCTCTCGATGTTTTGATGTCTCTATTCGTATCATTACGTTTGAATACATTGGATCTGTCAAATCGTTGTGTACGCTAACGAATGACTTCAATGCAGTCTTATCCAGAGAAGGGAGGAGTTTCCTGTAATAACACTGAATATAACGCTGACGCATATTCACGCGATTTATCGCACCCTCTCCCATGTTGCCGTTGAATGATCGTAGCGGCTATTGGCGTAGCAGGTGTCCGATCTGGCTTAGACTTGTATAATCGCGACTGCATAATGTATGTCGGTCGAGCGTGTTGCGTTTGTTCATGTAAGACTATGGAGCTTTCTATAGGCTTGATTATATTGCTGTTTCCTTGACGACAGCAAAATAGTATTTGTGGACAACCTGCAGAGATGCACAATGCAAGGGTCTAGTTCGTCATTCCTCAGAATAGGAAGACTAAAAATAGCCACATTGTATCTTTATGTGCGTTGGGTGATTAAATTTTGGAAATGCGGGGTTTGACCTCTTGGTTATAAGAAACAATCACACCAACTATAGCGAACATCTATGGCAACCCTTTTCACCGTCTTGCGCTAACGTGTATGATGGCGGAGCGCTCCAAGAATCTTTTAGCTGCAGCAATAAGTCAATGGCAATCGTGAAATACAAGCGTCTAGTCCGTCATGCAACATTCAGCCGTCTTTCATTAAAAATTTTCAGCGTCCATAATCCAAAGACCTAAATCATATAATAAAACTAGCATCAAATTAAAATAATAAATCATAGTATACATAAAACTAGTCAACAGTTTTCAATGATGTCAGCAAGACATCATGATGTTCCAAAAATATCAAATCCATATCACTGATCAGTATTCTCAATCCATATGATGTACGTTGTAAAGTCGTTATCTGGGTATGATGTATCTGCCACGCTTTGATTGTGACTGTTCAAATAAACACTATGACGATCTTAAAATGAATAGGTTCATACGGCCCGTAGCCTCGGGTTAAGCGAAATAAGACACAAGTTACGAAATAGATCATACGCCATAGATCTTACACGCTACGCTCGCTTTTTTGCTATCAGCGTGCAATATGTATCGCCAAATTTGAGAAATTTCAAGTAGAGCTGCTTGATGATATGGCCCTGTTTTGCAAGTTTCTGCAATAATGTTTTGTGACGTTCATTAAAATCGTCACATTTAACCCTACCTGGCCTGGGGGGGCCACTATGGCCCCCTACCAAACTTTCTGCGCTATATCCGGAACGACAAAAAATGGAGAGCTGAAACTCCGTGACTTTATAGTTTGTCATATTGGGGTCATTTTGAGCCTATTTGCATGACCCCCCAAGCAGAGGATCATGGGTAAATCCAAGATGGCGGCCACATGGGGTAGCAGAAAAGTGATATTTTGGTCATATTTCTTCAAAACTTCTGCTTTTCCCCGATGAAAAGTGGGCAAAAACTATTTTATTTCACATCACATTAATATTTACTAATTTATCATGCAGTTTTTGTGGAGAAATTGCCAAAATAAAAAAATCGGAAAATCTGACCGAAAAATCGACCAAAAAATGCCGTTTTTGAAAATGACGTCACTATGGCGTCATCAAAGCGGCCATCTTGGATTTTGTTACGTTTTCTGGTAGAGCTTGACCCAAGGGTATAGAGTGACAAGTTTCAGCGCCCTAGCTCAAGGGGTAAGAAAAATAATTAGGGGGGCCATTTCGGCCCCCCCTCCAGGCCTGGACAGGTCCCAAAAAGCCCAGGCCAGATAGGGAGACAAGATCTAGTAAATCTCCAAGAGTAAGTTCAAGAGGCAGAGCACTTCTGTTCACATATCCTCAATGAGCGACAGAATTTTGGAACAAAGTACAATTGTAACTCAGAAAAGATGGGATGGCTAACTGGGGTTCGTGAGAAAAAAGCAAAACTACGCGATCAAAGAATGTGACCTTCATCCATTGCATTCCTCACGATATCGATCACGGACATATCTACGACCTCGCACAGACCCACGTGATATCTGGATGATCTAATAAGTGCGGCCAAGGACAATTCAAAGATATTGGCTTGAACTGCCAATACGTCGCGTTGTTCTAAAATCCGCGCAAATTTGCGCAAGCGTCACTTGAAAGAGGATATGGGGTTACTAACCACAGAGACTTTGAAAAAAATTGCAGCCAAAATGCGCAAACAGCTCTTCCAGGATATGTGCCGTTGCAGTATCCCGGACTGCCCAAAGACGCTTAGGGGTGAACAAACGACCGATGATGCGTTTAACACATAAGAGCGGTAATGGCCGTGGGTTGTACTTTCTCAGTTGGCGGCTTCTGATTGGACGAGGCGATATGTCCAATACACTGACAAAACAGCATACGTGAATTGTAAACACACCATAGCGGTTTCCCCGGCTGGGCATGTTGTCATGAAGGGGACATTAACAATGGAATATGCACTATCCTTGGTCCTCCACAAATTAAGACGGAGCTAAGGGTATAGACGGCGTACATACCGGGACCTGTTAAACCATTGAGCAAATGTTTCACTATATTTGGATCATTATGACCACGATAACTAGCGTTTTCAGAATGGCCGCGTGGTCTAGACCCCAGTCTTAAGAGCTGGTTCATTCCTGACTCGCACCTTTTTTGTAATACCATGAAATTGCACATTTGTACCACCATATTTGGACCATGCTAGCCAGGTTTATCAGGATGGCCGAGTGACCTAACGCGCCAGTTTCAAGATTCAGGAGATTTCCTTCGCCAGAGGTATGGGTAAACCGGTCTGCACATGCGGGCGTGTGTTCGAATCTCCCTTCCGACACGTATCAGTTACCGATGACAATAATAACCACATCCAACGCCATGTATCCTAAAGGGGAAGAAACTCTACCAGGCTGGATAGTCCCATAATGCTCTACCCAGAACACCCTACAGGAACACACCCATGGATACCTCAAAACAATCCTTTCCCTACTACTCATCGACTTCCCATGCGCACTCATGACTTCACTTCCGGTAAAAACCACCCAAGTCGTTGTCTACACCATGCGAGCTTCGATACGACACGATGCACGGCTTATTTGGATCCAGGATGGTCCATCTTTCAACGATACGCCTCCGAAACTGCCATTTTTCTACTATTTCTGGGCGCCACATGATGGTAAAAAGCACTCCCTTTTGACTCTACCCAGCGCCTTAATATAATAACGCATACGACCCGTTTGGATCATAGTTGGATCGCCTATACGCTAAAACGTCCACCACACAAAATTGTGTCCAGTATGCATGCGTACCAGGACATCAAGGGCTAAATTCAACCAACAGCCCCGGGGCGCTTCAGGCGTACGCTACAGCGTCAACCCGATCGATAAAATCTCCAAAACCGTATACTTTTCTCCACAAGAAAAATTCCGTGGGTTCGTGTATATTTCGTTTTTCCTGTTTTTTGTTGTTTTTTTTGCGAGATTGATAGCTTTTTTTCCGAAATCCAGGTTTTGCATGCACTCGCTATCGCACAGTGCATCTCTCGGAAATGAGCACGGCGCAGGCTCATTGATCCGTATGCCACCTCAGCCGAAAGAGACCTATGACTCGGAAGTTATGTGACCGGAATTGACCTGCTGAAACACACCCATGGATACCTCAAAACAATCCTTTCCCTACCACTCCTCGACTTCACATGCGCACTCATGACTTCACTTCCGGTAAAAATCACCCAAGTCGTTGTCTACATCATGCGAGCTTCAATACGACACGTTGCACGGCCTATTTGAATCCAGGATGACCCATCTTTCAACCATACACTCAAATGCGCGCCTCTGAAACTGCCATTTGTTACTATTCCTGGGCGCCTCATGCGCACCATGACGGTAAAAAGCACTCCCGTTTGACTCTACCCAGCGCTTTAATATAATAACGCATACGACCAATTTGGATCATGGTTGGTTCGCCTATAAGCTAAAATGTCCACCACACAACATCTTGCTGAGTACGCATGCGTACCATGACATCAAGGGCTAAATTCAACCAATAGCCCGGGGACCCCTTCAGGCGTACGCTACAGCGTCAACCCGATCGATAAAATCTTCAAAACCGTACCCTTTCCTCCACCAGAAAAAGTTCTTGGCTTCCTGTATATTCCGTCTTTTCTGTTGTTTTTTTTTGTTGTTTTTTGCGAGATTGGTGGATTTTTCCGTAATCCAGGTTTTGCATGCAGTCGCTATCCCACAGTGCATCTCTCGGAAATGAGCACGACGCTGGCTCATTGATCCGGATGCAACGTCAGCCGAAAGTAACCTATGACTCGGAAGTTACGTGACCGGAATTGACCTTACAACTCTAGCCACTCCGAACAGCCACAATGCCCAGGAAATTATGCTTTATATACTACTTGCGTAGATGTTTGTAGCCACAAGAAGGATAATATCTTAAGGAAAATGATCAAAAGACCCATTCAAATGCAGATATAGAGAAACGACAAAATGTTATCACCGCGCCATATTCAATGGTAAGAGATAGCAGAAAAGGGTCTACTTCTGAATTTTTCTGAATAATTCGGATAACACTGTAAGAATGTCACCCTCTCCTACCCCCAACCCAACTCTCGCGTCAAATATAGGAGGAACGAGAGCAGCATCACTTCCTGATTATATAACTAATTATGTCAGCAGGTGATGTTAATTATCTCAGCATGTAATGCTACTGGCAACTGAATTAATCGACTATTTTGAAGAAGGCAGCAAACTTGTCAGAAAATATCATTTAAATTAGAAAAAAGATTTTGCTTTTCTCACGAAAAAGTATAAAAATGGACAAGGACATTATATCAAAAAAGAAATGGGAAACAAGTTTACATATTAATAACCGAGCATGGCACAAATCAGATGGATGTAAAAACATTTGTCTGTCACATTTTAATCGTCGAATAATCAATATTATTATACACCTATATAATTTTCCCTACTATTTTCTATATTATCCCAAGTGTCCAATAATTATTTTGTTATCGGATACTACAAATTGTGACTAGATATTGGACATTTACTGGCCCGAACTACTTTTTGTTTACACATCTGTATACGACAGCTGTCAAATAACAAATGTTTGCATCGGATTCCGATAGTCCCCGAGAATCTATAATACCAGACTAGTTGAAAAAATATCGGCAGCGAAACGTGGGATGACCTGGCGGAAATCCAACCACTACGTCCGGTACGCATAAAATTATGCAGGTTAGGTTCACATATCTCTCGCCAGCATACAACAGTGGGACAGCAAACATTACAACACATATAAGGGAAGTGGGAAGAGGTGATGACATACTGACAGAGCCACATGACTTCACAGTATAGCCTTCTGGTTAACCTATTCTAAAGCACATACCCAAAATCTAACGATGACACTGCAGAGAAAAACATTTCGACCATTTTGAAATCCAAAAACTTGGCTGTCATGCCATTAGCTCTTCATGCCACTGAGAATTCTGTCCGAGACTATGAGCATCTCTTCCGTGCAACTGCCTACAATAACTATACGTTTCAAATACGATACCTTTGATTGGCGAACAGTATAAATTCCTCGAACTAGTTTTGTGGTTTCTTCCCTCATTCGATTTCAGTTCTAAATTGTTTTACTTCGCGTACACCACCATTGCCGCTGTGGTTATTTTGACCAGACACGAGATACACAACCAATGAAAATAATCTTCCGGGTCATATAGATTTCTCTAACGATTTCGAGGCACTTCATTCAATCTACTGCTTACAACTAATTTGATTTCCGTATATTTACGTTTATTCTTCATTTATGTCTCAGGGTGTATGATCAATAAGTTATTTGATTGTACGGTATTGTGTGTACTCGTCCCGGGACCTGGGAAGGGACTGCCAAGCTCGTCATTTCTCTGAGCCCAGGACTGGTCCATACAAAACCGTTAAATCCAATAACCTGTAGCAGCAAGACAATCAGCATGTGAAGGTCATCCAACAGTTTCATCCATGTTCTTATTAGAGAGACGGTGCTTTTCACTCATAGTCAAATGACCTAATTCAAGGCAGGTACAGCTCGAAGTTCTTGGAGAATGCACGCATATGGTTCGTTTAATCGTCAGAATATAGGCGTGAGCCGCAACAATAAATAATCTCAGGACTTCGGGAACAGACTTCTTTCTTTTTTAGAACAGACAAAATCTTCTCTTTCAGCTATGTTCTGTTCAGTTTTCCTTAGATTTGAATACAATCGCTGCCAGCAAGGTTCCATAGATCAAAACTAGGAAAGCATCGTCGTAAGCATGGAGACGATCCAAAAGCCTATTAACCGGCTTCCAGTTGTCGACTGTACTTAGTACACAATGGCCTTCGGCTTGGTACTGTGGCTTTCCCACCAAAGTGCTGTCACGTGTAAGGAAAATCGGACATTCCGTCGGTATTTCGCGGGGAAATTTTTTGTGCACGGATCAAAATTACCTGAACTGCCTTAGGGAAACTATATGAAACAAGTATAGGCGTCAGACCCGACATTCAATACTCAGCCATCGACCACAAAAGTACATCCCGTTTCAATTGTCCAGATAGCAACAATTAGCATCAGTTGCATCAAATGAAAATTAAAAGAAAAACACCCACGCAAGACGGTTTCGTGTAAACGAGAAGCCGTCAATTGTTTGCAGTGAGGACCGTAAGCCATCATAATGTTCTCGTGTAAAATCCATATCACGGACCAGTGTTCTTTATCCAACTCGTTTCTCAGAGTACGTATCTCAATCACGCTTTCATTGTGATTGTTAATTTTGAACACCATACTAGTGTTTAAGGACCACGTTATCTTGAGCGGCAAGTCTTTTACAGAATTATGAAAAAGAAATAATTTCTGTATATTGGGTTGTAATTCATTCCACATACGTGTGACAGAAGGTGAAAATTAATTCTTCCAAAGGGTACTACAAGGTCAAATGCGTTCCTGAGTGGATAATGCTTTCTTTCAAAACCGGTTTTTGTTGCATACAGGAATCGATGCAAAGTCACCCTGGTAACTCTCGAGATTGTTATCAATGTATCCAGTTGGAACTTTCTCTAAGGCTAATTTCTACCGTTGCGTACAATAATCCCATAACTGATCAGAATAATCGAATAAAATGTGCCTGAATTTCCGAGATAGGCTGTACTTCAAGATACGCAGGCAGTTAAGCAAGTGGCTAATTCTTTCTATCATTGCCTGAAAGTGATTGTTTCACTGGCAGCTTGTTTATAATTGAATACCCAAAATTTTGTGACCATTTACTTCTGTGATCGAGGTACTACCCATGGACCATTGCGGACTCGGTATCAGATTTGATATCAGAGAAACTAGCCTTTGTTTTATTTCACACTAAATTTGACAACCAAGTGTGTATCCATCATGATATTTCGCTCGATCAGAATTCATAAGTTGAGTAGTAGACACTGGGTTTTCAACTTGAATCTAAATCGAATTTTCATGAGCAAATAATCTAAATATTACACTTTGTTTCGCTCAAGAAATCAGTGATCTGAGAAAGACACGTCGGTTCTATGAACTTCAAATAATTACGCACAGCATGTTTGGGTCATTCAAAATTATTGGAGTTTGTTTATTATATGTAACGCTTTATCCAAATACAAAAGTTCCAGGGATAGCAGGTGTGTTTCGATCATGTCACTCGATAAATATATGTAGGTTTATTGTTTGGTGGCAAATTTAAGCCGTACGACGTCGGGCCTTACAGGTTAGTTTTTCTTGTTATTCTTACATTTACCAGGTTGCCCCATGTTGAGGCTCCATCAGAAGTCCACGTTGCTCATCCATTAACGTCAGATGAGTTGTTTGAGCTGATCTGTCATCACAGCTCCCGAGCTAGCGTATCTAATTCCGCTTAATCCGGTACTAGAGGCCGTGTGGGTACTTCATAGTCTCCACATAAACAGCAGCAATAAAAGCGTGGCTGAGATACCAAGGCTACGTCCGAGAATCCACCCTATCTAGGGTCTGAATGTTAGGTGCCGAGGGATGCTTTCCTGTAGAGTCATATGGTTGCTTTTTAGTCGCCAGACGTCGTCAGTATTTTCACCTCTTGCATATCGCTCCATTTCAAAGCAAATACTGAAGCTGATGAAATGACTAAGGCAGCCCTAGATGAAGAGATTGATCCTGCTGGAATCCCGTATACCGATATCGGACTCTCTATCTCTGTTTATGGAAGAAAGCTGTTTCAATCTTCACGGGATGCTGTAGATGATAACAAACTTCATTAGTTCAGAAAAAGCTATAGGATATACTCATCTGAGTAACCGGAAACGTTTCAATCAAGCCAATGTGATCAGGAGACGTAGAATCGTAGAATCGGCCATACACAATTAACCCACGAAGATCTCGCAGTAAAACATATTCTGATCGACTGTATAGAGATTAATATTGTCAGAGATTCTTTTTATCGAGCAGCTACTTTAGTAGATCGTTTTACTCGGGTAAATGAAGATTGTGTTGTAGGTTATTTGAGAGAAATCGGTTTGTTGTACAAATATTAATCTATGTACATGTTTAACTTGCTTTTGCTAGAATACTTAGAATTTTGAATTATCGTCGCTATATAGCTGAAATATTGCTGAACGCGACATTAAACCTTAATTCTCTGTCTCATGTTTTAGTTATGGGTGGTGGTATTATGTATTCGGATGACATAGATTGATGGACCTTCTTGGTTTATTAATATCTGATCCTCAGAGGTAACGCATTTAGTACAGTGCGCAACGTGTTACACTATTGAGCGTGTTAGTCAAGCCCACTTAGTATTTCACAGTACTGTGAATCATGAATCGTCAATCTATTAAAACATCGCCTACCGTGGCTACGGTGTAACCGTTCGTGATGTTTAGACATTTGGATGACATTGGAGATTTCTGATTGGCGGTTTGTTACATTGTCGAGCCCTTTAATATTCTCATTCAAACCATACGGAAACGCTTAGTTTCAAGCATCCAGAATAATTCCCTATCACGAAGTTAGGCCAACATGACATGTTTTGTATTCCTTGGAAAACGATATTTCTGTAGATATGGCGGGTAGTTTAAAAACTGCTTTAAGTAGACAATGAACCAGCAATCGTCTGGTACTTTTAGTTTTTAGACTCACATTACCAACCATTTTCTCGTCACACTGTGATACAGTATACATATTCACATGGGGTGTGGTACTTGGACACTTTTATATATCTGTATGGAAACTACAACTTGATTTGTGTAAAAGGTTCTATAATTTTTCTTTTAATTAGTGATGATCAAATGTGTGAGCAGGTTATGAAAAACTACTTGAGGATAGCCTCTTTGCTGTGAAGGGTGAGTTGTTGTGGCGGGCGAGGCAAATGATACCTTTACTTATCCGCAATTAGCGAAGAGGGCATGTTTGAGGGAGGGTGGAGGGGGGGGGGGGCGTATTCTAGTTATCGTGGGCTCCTTTTCGTCGGATTTACACAAGCGTTGATTTAGACCATCCTGGGTAAATTCAAATTGACGACTATCAAAGAGTCATGCCTAAATTTGAAGTCCTCAAATGCGAAGATTCATTGTATTTACATATAACAATTAAATTATTCCGTGTAGAACATATTAACCAGTTTAACATGATTAACGGACAAATTTTGGGGAGTGGGATTTTTTTTTTTCAATAATAGGCCAAAAAATACTAATAAGTACCGAATGTCGAAATGAAGTCACGGTAACGTCATGAATATTCAAGCCAGGTAAAACCATGTAAAGTGTGCTTCAAATTTCAGTTCGTTACACATAAAGTTAAAGAAAAGGCTGGATCGTACCCCTCCCTATTCTTGAAATGACAAAACCGCCCAAACCACATATCTTTGACCTAGAATTTTCATGTACCTCTAATTCTAAGTTCCACTGGTAAATAAGCATATATCGAAAGGACATGCAATAGGCTATCTACAAATGATAGTCTGCAAAAATCGGGGGAGGGTTCCGAATACTGGCCCATGGACTACAAGTCGTTGACAATTAATGTAATGTTTATTTTCAGTGTCAGACTACTCGACGTTACACGTTTTCCAGATTTTGCACGTGTGTTCTGTTGATCTCTTCTCTCCTGCAAGTCACTTTCGCTTGTTTCTCTTATGTTCTTACCTGTTTGGAACTGGTGATAACTATCCAAAGTATAAAGGTCGTTTGATTATTGATCCGAAAATTATTTGTAGACGCCGGTGTGGAGGCTAAGAATGTCCGGTGGGTAAGAGTGTCCCACTCCTATATCTTCTAACCTAGCTAGGACACATTTCTCCGCACTGGGGACAAATGTCCGTCCTAAGTTGCAATAGAAAAGGATATGGAAAGGGACACTAATCACCAGGACATTCTTATCCATCACACCGGCTGAATACTGTATGTCGGATGTGACACCTATATTCTCAGACAATAGATAACCTAATTTAGAATCTAAGTTAAAAAATCCCCATATTTTGTAATCACAATATTGAAGAATATGACTGGGCGGATAAAATTAAAAGACCATTCAGAGAAGGTTTGGACCTCCGATCAAGCATAATTGGACATTTTCTTCATCCATTGTTCTCCTTGTGAGTACTGTGTAGCATTGTGTTCATCGATATATCATTGTGAAGAAAATCATGTTAAAAGCCGTGAAACGAATGATACGAATATATAGTTATACAAAGAAACCGGAGACGGTGCGACACCTTTCCTGTCAATTAAGTCATGATTCCAGTGTTAGTCCGGTGTATGTCGGAACTGGGTGGACTCGGAGACTGACGAATTCCTTTAATGAGGGCCACAGCATACCGAATAACAGTCTCGAGAAAGGTTTTTAAATTAAAAAGGATTTAGCATCATCAGTTTTACATCGGGAACATTTTGACGTGACTTCCAGTGATGCTTTGTGACTCGAGTCGGACTATTCAATACGATCGGGCATTGGGCAGGCACATATTTACAGTGTTCCAAATGATTCCCGATTTCAGCTCAGGAAGATGATACTTTAATTTCATGGACAACCAGCCGGATTTAACTCCAGACAATATACTTATGTGGTTAAATGTACCCCATCTCTTAAAAATCAAAAACTAATTGCGTTATTACGAAGCGGCAAAAGAGATAAACATATGAAAGTAACTCTGCATGAGAACTGTCCAAAGGCTGCGCTTTTCAAATTGCTTCTTCTAACTGCTCTTAATTCAAGATGACCTTGACCTCATGGTAGCACTGTGAGGATCATGGCCTAGACAAATTACAGGAAATCCGAAAGGCCCTCGGCACTTTCCGTCGAATGTATTACTGCTCTAACAGATAGCTCTAAAAGATAGCTATAAAAAGAACGGCATTGAATGCAGTGTACGGCGCGAGACTAGTTTCCTCAGAAAAAAATTGTTTTTCGAAGTATCAATTCATCAATAAGCCATCCTCCACCTGGCGTTCGTATGTCCATTGTTGTCATGGTGTGTGTTGTGTTGTTCGTGAGTCACCAATATTAAGGCAGTACCAACGTTCTATAAAAGTCCGAAAAGAATGATGGAGGAGGTGCGAGCATAAAGAAGCCGATAAATAATAATGAAATGTCCATAAAATATGTATGGTATGTATGTGATATATCGCTATATCGAAAAGTTGCAATAATTATGGTCTATGTGATGTCTACAAAATGCCACTCGGTACTCGGATCCTCTTTCAGACAATATTATAATGTCTTTTTAGACGAATCGCCTAGTTGATTTGACCAATTAATAGATTTACCTCAACGATATAGACATTCCCGAAATATCCTATTACAACATTTGTGAACATGATATTTGCTATGGTTCTGTATTGCGGGGAAGTATTCTCATTATTATAGTCAGATACTCAGTATTTTGGTTTTCAAACTTACACAGTTATATTTAATAGGGGGGTTTTACCAATTCTGAATTATGGGGTAGGTGTTTGGGGATTTGATAGTAATACTTTTCAATGCTGTAACAATATAGTAAATAGAGCCCAACGATATTTTCTAGGTGTGCATAAACTTACTCCACTCGATGCAATTGATGGCGACTTTGGTTGGCCGTCGTTAAACATATTGAGAAATGTTGAAATGCTACGAGTATGGAATCGATTGGTTAATATAGATGATTCGCGTCTAACCAAGCATATATTCCAGTGGGATTTGGTGTGTGAAAGTCGTTGGTACATCCATGTCCAAAACATTTTACATGAGATTGATATGGATTATATATTTACTAGGCGTATAAAGTGTGACCTACATAGAGTGCAGACATTGCTGTCTGCTCAAGCAATTGATCGTTGGTCCCTGGCTGTTATTGGTAAACCAAAATTAAGAACATATGTGTCATTTAAACATGAATATAAAACTGAAAAGTATCTAATATATAATATATCAAAATATGAAAGATCGCTTGTCGCTCAGCTCCGTTTTGGTGTTTTACCTCTGAGCATTGAAGTTGGTCGAAATAGAGGGGAAGCCATTGCACAGCGCTTATGGGTTCTATGTAACAGTAATAATATCGAGGATGAATCTCATTTCGTGTTCTTTTGTGATTTTTACGAGACAGAAAGACGCCAATTACTACAGAATATTGAATTTCCAGAAAATTCATCAACTGGGGAGAAGTTTTGCTATTTGTTTGAAAATTACTGTAGAAAATTATGCCATTTTATAAAAATAGCATACTGTAAAAGAACTGACATGCTGTTTTCCTCACGTACCACGTGACGTAACTTTTATTATTTGTTAAGAGTGGCTGATAAGCCCGTGTGGGCTTTGTTCAATGTATGTATAGTATATTCTTGTTTCTGATGGACCTGCCACTATAAATAATAAAAGAACTGAACTAGTACGGAGTCATAAAAGGGGCATGGTGAAAAAAAGTTACAAAATAGTTTTTTTTCTTTGTTGAAAAATATTTTTCACAAACTAATTGTTAGTAACACGGGTTATGCCCACGAAATTCCTCTATTAGCGCTCTACAGATGGAGAATGTGTGAACATCGGGGCAGTTTGATAGAAGAGTACTTCAGCGCCTCGTTGCAAGCACGAAGACAATATTATGATACTTCAATCCAACCCGGAAGTAGTCTTCTATCAAAGTCACACATTCTCCCTCTTTAATAGAGCTTTAATGATGGAAGTTTGTGTGGCTATATTTCAGTAACCCCGAAAGAAAAAAGTGAAAATGTTTGGGGTTTTTTGGTCAAAGTAAACAGTTTGTTAGCTAATTTGGATTCACCATGTCAAATTCTATAGCACTTGTGTCAATAACATCGAGTTAACCGTCCATTTATTACACGTTTCAACACGATTATGTGAAATCAACACGCGTTAAGTGCAGGTGTTCAGTAGGAGATTCCATTTCACAAGTCGGGCGAGAAAAGGGACGTCTGCTTACATACAAGTAACAATCGAATAAAATAAAGAAATAAATTACAAAATGAAATTTCTTTCTCAAGTTTAACTGTTGTTCCCATCGTGAAATTGATTAACAAAGCGACACAAATAAACATATATCCACGTAATTTCCACATAGGTGACTCAGCTGACCGTATCACTCCCCATTTGAGAGACCACATAAACTCGTCCACTGATATTGGCACGATGCCAACCGAGACATGAGCATCGTGTCAATATCAGTTTTTTCAACAAAGGGGGAATGGATGTCAAAGTTTACCATATTATTTCAACCCTTCATTATACTCGTTATTGATAATCAATTTGAGAAGTGCAATAGAATAGAAATAATGTTTTCATAGGCGTGCTCAATGGTTTTTTTACGCACAGTTAGTTTGGGAAACTTTATTAATTTTAGAGCGCGGGCATCGCCCTTGCCCTAAAAAAATAAAATTTCCCAAACTAACTGTGCGTAAAATAACCATTGACCACGCCTATGAAAACATTTCTTAATTTTACGACTCCGTACGCTTGGCAGCTGATACTGTCAGACAAGTTATTCCCGGGCGATAATTCAGCCACGTGTAAACAATCTACCCAGTATTCATCCTTATTCGTAGTAGATTGCCGACTCCAATAAATACCTGTCGTAAAAAAAATGGGAAATCTACCAGCGCCGAGATTAAAAGATAAACGTGTATTCAAAACATTGTGTTGAAACAGTATGCATGTACGTACACAATCAATGACTTGACATCGGAGAAAGAACTGTGTAGGTGAGAGCGTTTGAAATCTCAATGATATTATGAACTCTAGATATGCCACAAGGTGAGATATAGATGTAAAATAATCCGACCCAGTAAAGTGAAGAAAAGTGTCGATTCGTGTAGATTATTTTACGGTTGACGAAAACATTAGAAGTCGCTCAGATAATTCTTCAAACAGAGATAAGGCTGTACTATTATCGAAGATCTAAAGGTAAATAGAAATTATTGTACACTCATTTCGATATCGGTCCTGCTATCAGCTCGAAATCAGAAAACTTAAAATTTAGGTTCGATTATCGGGTAACTAGGCATACCTCATAAAATATTTAATACTTACATGTAGCGACCTGCTAGATACTGCGTTTTACCGAGAGTTACTCCATGAAAGAGCATACTCACAATAACCTGACTACGTCAGCCATCTATGTAGGATATCCCACGGCTAGTCTCACTCTAAAAGTAGAATAACCAATCAGAGCGATTCTAATGAAGGCGCATCATGATTCGAATTTAGCCAATCAATGCGCATGTTAGACCACCCGGTTAGCTGATTGTTATTGGTGGATACAGTCTGTCTCGGGAGACTAAACCAAAATGCAGAGTTCCTTTAAGGGGTCACGTCCAATCGATGGAGACTGTTTCTAGATAATCGAGTTAAACAAATGAATATCTCGTTTCGAAGGGTCCCGGTTTATCTCTATCGATTGCTTACTCCCGGTTTTCTCTCGAAGCACAAGCCCATCTCAATCCCTCTTGAAATAACTATAGACTTTCTTCGAGAATGCAATCGAGATGCCTTCAAATGAAGGTTGAACCGTTCTGAAGGCGTAGGCTCGTAATATATACACTTTCCTGTTGCAGCGAGATCGATTTCGGCGAGTACCTTCATGTATGCACTAACACACGGACAATGAAGATTGAACATAAATCGTTTAATATTATTTTGTAATTCCGTTTAGCGATCTGTAGTCGCATACTTACTCTGACAGCGCAATTTCTCTATACGTTACATATGGAAAGTGAGAAACATAACCCATTGGAATTGTATAAGCTGGCTCATTATTATTCAGTTTAACGTCTTTCGAACCGGATTTTAGTATTTGAATCGCTTCATGAGATACGCCCAGGAACTGCGTATTGAAATAAATTTCTAGAATATAATTATATGTATTTCTCTGAAACTATATCAGAATCGTAGATTTTTATTGGTAACGATTATTTGATAGCATCTTGACTTGAAAAATATGGTATCACGTTTGCCCGGTTTTGAAGACCACGTGAGTGGTTGACAATTCACAGACAACAGACAACACGCGGTAACGTTAATAGTAAAACTTATGTGACCGTTGGGGCAAATTGTGTTTCCACTCAGAATTGGGCGGTAATTACTTTCATCATTTGGTTAACTTGCTAGACACAGAAAATCAGCAATAAATAATAGAAAGTGAGTACATTACCAAACCACGTCAGCACTGTTGTTTCGTTTTTTCTTTCCAAAAATGTAACCCCCGGAGGGGGGGGGGGGGTAATTCTCAGAAAATTAAATTTGTAATGAATAATACCACACTAAACATTTAACATAACTTTCATTTTTCGGTTAGTACGATCCATGTTTGGTCCATATAAAATGGAGCAGTACAAGCATGCTTACGTATCTTTATTATTCAGATCAAATCCAGCTGATTGGACACCATGTGTCACTTATTCTGCGTCGGATACTAGTCAAATATAGTGCAATATCATCCAAAAGGCGGATGATGGATATCAAGCCAGCGCGTGAGGGCAGAAATCCATGACATGATATGGAACAGTACCATCCTGTAGTATCAATGGCGCTACATCCAGCAACATAGGCAAATATATGATACATATAAGGGGAATTATAGTATCCGTGTTTGGAAATGGCATAAATCTTACAGATTATGGAGGTATTTCAACTCTCTGGGATACGGGGAGATAGTTAATAGTAGGCTAAAATAGATTCTCATCACAAACACACGATGGATGCAAACGTTCTGTCGGATTTTTGAACTAAGTTCTACAGATAAGCACAGTTTTCTCAATAGTTGGGATGGATACTGCCTCTATTGCAATGCGTTTTGGAAGCTTTGAGTTTGGGGGATGTGATAATCCTAAGACTTCCCTCTGGAAGTTAAAATTAGTAGTTCGAAATATCCAGGGTTGCCATACTAACCCTTGAACCTAGTTCGTCATTTCCCTCGGTCCAGATTATTACATACTTTTAACGCGGCTATCTATTAATTACGAGCCATGAACACAATTCATCCGAAAACGTTCATCTCATGGACCATAATTAGCTTCGTTAGTTTGCTGAAATAATTTTTTGATATTGCGGAATACTCGAATTTAAGACAAAAGTATGTCATTATAAATGGATTTGCCAACTAATATCCTCTCAGACAACACTACAATCAGTTTGTATTTAATGTAGCGGTTAGTATCGCGAAAAAAGGTAAATGACTTCCTCTTACTGATCCAATTTCAATTATTGATTACAAGTCCGAATGCTTTTATCCTCTCTAGACGGTATATGTTACAGAGTGGATTTTACTCAATTTGAATATTGACGGTCTGTCATATTTCATACAAACACTATGTTTGTCATCGTCCATGCACGCGTAGCGTTTGTTTATTCATCGGCTTGTGTTATTTTATCATAATTAACATTTTTATTTAACTTGTATCTGCTTGGAATGGGTGCCGACACTGTGATCTGTTACATGTCTTTAGTATTGACTGAGAAATTCTCGAGTCGGAATTGATTGAAATTGTAGTTTAAGGGCCGCTTCCCATTCGGATTTCGCGGCCCATCAACTCAATGTTTTATTTGAATTTCGCGGTACATTACTTTGTTTATTGAATATCTTTTGCAGCGCTAAATATATAAATAAATATATAGAGTCGGAACTTCAGCCTATTCTTTTTTGATGAAAAGGATGTGGGCGTGTCGGTTTGAGCCCCAGTTGGTGTCATAGATGATGCGAGCGTGTCGGTGTGAACACTGGTCATTTATGGTTGGCCGGCTGATGTCAAAATGATGTGGGCGTGTCGGTTTGAGTACCAGTCCATTATGGTCTGCCGGCTGGTGTCATAGATGATGTGAGACTGTCGGTTTGAGCACCAGTTCTTTATGGTCAGCCAGCACGTCTCATAGTTGATATGGGCGTGTTAGTTTGAGCTCCAGCCCTTTATGGTCAGTCGGCTGGTATCACAGATGATGTGGGTGTGTCGATTTGAGATCCAGTCCTTAATATGAAGAGAGATATGCAAACGTTACTTCGATAAACCTGGAGCTATCCCAGGTAGCCTATAAACGTAGCCTAGCTGATGTGGTGCGGGAAACATAACTCATGTGGAGTATTTCTTGGACTTGAAACTTTTTTATAAACCTGACCGGTTTCGAACTGTGGGTTCTTATCAGAGGCTGAAGAAAAGGGTCATGAAGTCGGCTTCGTATATGCTGAAATAGTTGGCCAGTATAGTCAAGCGTTGACCGGCAGGTTGGCCGGTGTGAACACAAGGTTGGCCAGCGGGTTGGCCAGGTTGGCCGGTAAGTTGGCCGGTTCATGTATAATGGATAGCGTCGGCCGACACTGTGTTTCGGTGGGCTGTTCATCACCTGTGTCGGCGGGTTGTCGACTGCAAAAGCAATTTAAGCCAATGGGAAACCTTAATAAATAAGGGGCAAAGTACTGGAAGGAATATAAATGTGAAATTTTATTGTTATTAAGGTTTCTCTTTGGCTTATATTGCTCTTTCGATAACCCACCGACAAAGGTGACGAACAGCCCACTGAAACACAGTGCCGGACGACGCCATTCATTATATTAGGGTTTCTCACTGGCTTATATCGCTCTTCCCGTCAATATAAACGCGCCGACACATGTGACGAACAGCCCACTGAAACACAGTGCCGGCCGAAACCATTCATTATACACGAACGTTATACGGCCAACTTACCGGTCAACCTGGCCAACCTGTCGGCCAACCGGTCAACATTGTCTTTACACCGGCCAACTGCCGGCCAACGCTTGACTACATCGACTAACCGTTCAGCTTATATAAAGCCGCCTTCACGACCCTTTTCTTCAGTCTCTGATGAGAACCCACAGTTCGAAACCGGTCAGGCTTATAAAAATGTTTCCAGTTCAAGAAACACTCCACATGAGGTTTGTTTTCCGTACCACACCAGCTACATGTAGGATACGTATAGGCTACCTGGGATGGCTCCAGGTTTATCGAAGTAACGTTTGCATATCTCTCTTCTAATTATCCAGTCCTTAATATGGTCAGCCGGCTGGTATCATAGATGATATGAGTGTGTCGACTTGCGCACCAGTCCTTTATGGTTAGTCGGCTGTTGTCATAGATGATGTGGGCGTGTCGGTTAGAGCTTCAGTCCTTAATATGGTCAGCCGGCTAGTATCAAATATGATGCGGGTGTGTCGATTTGAGTACCAGTCCTTTATGGTAAGCCGGCAGGTATCATATATGATGTGGGTGCGTCGGTCTGAGCTCCAGTCTTTAGTATAGCCGGCTGGTGCCATAGATGATATGAGCGTGTCGGGTTGAGCCCCAGTTCTTTATGGTTAGTCGGCTGTTGTCATAGATGATGTGGGCGTGTCGGTTAGAGCTTCAGTCCTTAATATGGTCAGCCGGCTAGTATCATATATGATGCGGGTGTGTCGGTTTGAGTACCAGTCCTTTATGGCAAGCCGGCAGGTATCATATATGATGTGGGTGCGTCGGTCTGAGCTCCAGTCTTTAGTATAGCCGGCTGATGCCATAGATGATGTGAGCGTGTCGGGTTGAGCCCCAGTTCTTTATGGTCAGTCAGTAGGCGTCATAGATGATGTGGGCGTGTCGGTTAGAGCTTCAGTCCTTAATATGGTCAGCCGGCTAGTATCATATATGATGCGGGTGTGTCGGTTTGAGTACCAGTCCTTTATGGTAAGCCGGCAGGTATCATATATGATGTGGGTGTGTCGGTCTGAGCTCCAGTCTTTAGTATAGCCGGCTGGTGCCATAGATGATGTGAGCGTGTCGGGTTGAGCCCCAGTTCTTTATGGTCAGTCAGTAGGCGTCATAGATGATGTGGCCGTGTCAGTTTGAGCTCCAGTCTTTCATGGTCAGTCGTCTGATATCATACATGATGTGGACGTGTCGGTTTGCGTTCCAGATCTTTATGTTCAGCCGGCTGGTGTCATGGATGATATGAGCGTGTCGGTTTGAACTCCAGACCGTTATACTCAGCCGGCTGGTGTCATAGCTGATGTGAACGTGTGGGGTTGAGCACCAGTTCTTTATGGTCAGCCAGCTGGTGTCATAAATGATGTGGGCGTGTTGGATAGAGCTTCAGTTCTTTATGGTCAGTCGGCCAGTCTCGCAGATGATGTGGGCGTGTCTGTTTGAGCTCCAGTCTGTTATGGTCAGTCGGCTGGTGTCATAGATGATTGGGCGTGTCGGTTGGAGCCTAAGTCCTTTATGTTCAGTCGGCTGATGTCAGACGATGTGGGTGTTTCGGGTTGAGCTCCAGTGTCTTTATGGTCAGTCGACTGGTGTCATAGATGATTGGGCGTGTCGGTTTGAGCCCAAGTCCTTTATGGTCAGTCGGCTGATGTCATAGACGATGTGGGTGCTTCGGGTTGAGCTCCAGTGTCTTTATGGTCAGTCGATTGGTGTCATAGACGATGTGGGAGTGTTGGTTTGAGCTCCAGTCCTCTATGGTCACTCGGCTGGTGGCATATATAATGTGGGCGTTTCGGGTTGAGCTCCAGTCATTTTATGGTCAGTCGACTGGTACCATAGATGATGTGGGCGTGTTGGTTTGAGCTCCAGTCCTGTATGGTCAGTCGATTGATGTCATAGATGATGTGGGCGTGTTGGTTTGAGCTCCAGTCCTGTATGGTCAGTCGATTGATGTCATAGATGATGTGGGCGTGTTGGTTTGAGCTCCAGCCCTGTATGGTCAGTCGACTGGTGTCATAGATGATGTGGGCGTGTTGGTTTGAGCTCCAGTCCTGTATGGTCAGTCGATTGATGTCATAGATGATGTGGGCGTGTTGGTTTGAGCTCCAGTCCTGTATGGTCAGCCGACTGGTGTCATAGATGATGTGGGCGTGTTGGTTTGAGCTCCAGTCCTGTATGGTCAGTCGACTGGTGCCATAGATGATGTGGGCGTGTTGGTTTGAGCTCCAGCCCTGTATGGTCAGTCGACTGGTGCCATAGATGATGGGGGCGTGTTGGTTTGAGCTCCAGTCCTGTATGGTCAGTCGACTGGTTTCATGGATGACGAGGGTGTGTTGGGTTGAGTGCAGTTCTGTATGGTCAGTCGACTGGTGTCATAGATAATGTGGGCGTGTCGGTTTGAGCCCCTATCTTTTATGGTCAGTCGGCTGGTGTCATTAAGGATGTGGGCCTATTGTGGGGGAGAATTGGCGAAGCAAATATGATCCTGACTGTGATAGTCGGTTTTCGTTGCTGAGCAGGCCGAAAATCGCAGCACTTTTTGTCTAAACCTTCTCGAACTCGAAGCATAAAATCAGTTTGTGGCCTGATAAAACTCTAAGGCTAAAATGAATGCAATTTCTTAAACAACCTGTGAACAATGAGGTTCACCGGTAATTTGATAGATTTGTACTTACTTCGTTTATAATGAAATGTTCCGGTAAAATATATGCTTTGTTTTCAACAGATCGATGCATTGAATATGACAGTGAACACTCAAGACGTTGTCAAGGTTTCCGCAGATGAAACTGCAAGTAGGCCTAATATACTATTGAATTAATAGATTTCTGTCAAAAAGATATGCACTCAAAAAACTGAATTATTACAATATTAAAGAACATGACATTGGCCGGATTTATATTATTCAGATAGTTATAAGCTAAGTACTGCACAGCAGCTTATTCTATTTCTGGACGACAATTAAGACCCAAGTACCCAAACCTCCCTTTTTTGCTTGTTCTGAATAACATCAAGACTGATATCAAGCGCAAAATGGGATTTTTTGCTTTCGTTGTCGTGGTGATTGCCTGCATATTATTTTGCTCATTGATTATTGGTATGGTGAGAGCAATACACAGAAACCGGAGATGCTCTGACAACTTTCCGGCCAATTAACTCAAGATCCCAGTTTTTGCCCCTCGTGTGTTTGAGCGGGATTCATTCGAGGGATGACAAGAATTCCAGTACAATAGTTACCATCAATGTAAAAAGACAGATTAAAATCATTATAAATTCCCTAGAGAGAGAGCCATAGTGATCAGACCAGTAGACAACGTAGAACTGTATTTCCTTAAAACGTTCGGTTTGTTTGTTTTTGAGAGAGCTAAGCTTTGATATCCTATCACTGTGTCAATTTGATCATGGCGATAGCGTCTCCTGTTTCCAAAAGAACAGCACATATTGGGTGCTGATCAGATGATACCAAATTTATTGAGTCATCTTGCAGGTAATGTTTTCTTTGTTTGCTGTAATTTCAAACAGTATATTTTATGTTGTCGTGATTCTTCTGACAGTGTCACATGCTAAAGTAGGAATGCCATGATTACGCAGCAAATTGCAGAGTACGAAAAGGGTCTTGGCTTTGATAGTCGGACCAGTTCAAAGACAAGTTCGTCTGGGAAGTTGCTGATGGGCATTGACCAATGAAATTCTGAACTCAATATTGGTACCCGACACATAGCAACCAGCCATTAAGGAGTTTTATTTGAGGGCTTTATTTTGAATATTTCGCAGGTTATGAAATTAATCTAAATCACTGAATATGCGTTGACAAAGGTCTATGCTTTCATATTCATAAAATCTAACAAAACTTAAATTCAATAACCTGTTAATACAATGTTAATGAACGGCAAGATAAACAGGATCGTATTTATATCCCCAGTTCACTGCGGGACCTCTCAAAGCACATTTGCATGGCGATGTATCAGGACCAAGATCATTTGAAGTACAATACCTCGGCAGCCAGATGGAATATTGTCATGAAATAAATTTTAAAATTCAAAGAGAAAATATGACAACAATATATCTCTCCTTCAGAAGTATTAAGTTTCCATTTGGGTTCCGCTTTAAAACTAAATAATGGCTTCAGTTTGTAATAGATTCACTACAAGCTCTGGTGGCACAATGTACCAAGTGTGAACATAAGTATAATCATTGGATTACCATTAATAATAAATTAATTAATAGAAGGATAAATATACACTCTCTAATTCCCCAATCTTATTCTTCTCTATTCTTGGTGACAATTCCGAACCTACCCCTATAATAGCATTGAAGCCAACCAATAACACACAGTGTGATCTCGGTGAAGTGAAAGAAGACACCTCCGATGTACACGTTTCCTGGGCGATCGAATATTCCAAAATGAACAAATACTCGTCTACCAGATATAAGTAATTGTTAAGACGTCTCTTATGCTGACAAATTGTTGACATAAATATAATTCAGACGCTGATAGTCTGTTTTGGTTGCTTGTTAGACACGGACGTCAGCTGAAATGAAGGATCAAGTATGCCATCCATTGTACAAGTCTTCTCCTTTTATTCGAATAATGGCATTAAAGTCAGTAAATACATATTGTTTTCTCTGTGAAGTAATAGAAGATCCCACCAATGTAAACATACGAGTGATTGACTGTATCAAAATAAACTGATATTCGTTTACCAACTGTCGATCATTGGTTTAAGACGTCTCTTATGCGGAAAAGTTGGCAGCGTACATATAATCCCGACTGTATGTGATAGTCGGTTCTCGTTGCTGAGCAATCCCAAAATCGCAGAACCTTTGTCAAAAACCTTTTCGAACTCGAAGCATAAAATCAGTTTATGACATGATAAAACTCTAAGGTTAATGAATGTGGTTTCTCAAACAACCTGTTAACAATGAAGGTCCCCTGTAAGTTGATAGATTTTTACTTTCTTCGTTTATAATGAAATGTCCATGTTACATATGTTTTGTATTGAACAGATCGATGCATTGAAAATGACAGTGAAATTGCATGTCAGCCTAATATATCAATGAATTAATAGATTTGTATCGAAAAGATATGCACTCAAACAACTGAATTATTACAAGGACATGACATATTGGTCGGATTTATATTGTTCAGATAGTTTTAAGTCAAGTACTGTACATGTAGCTGATTCTGCCAGTGATTTTATTTCTGGATGACAATTAAGCCCCAAGTACGCATACCACCCTTTTTTCTTGTTCTGAAGAACATCAAGACTCATATCAAGCGCAAAATAGGACCTTTTGTTTTCGTTGTCGTGTTGTTTGCCTCTATATTATTTTTCTCATTGGTTATTGGTATGACAAATCCAACGCTCAACGGTGACAGCAACATACAGAAACCGGAGATGCTCTGACACCTTTCCGGCCAATTAACTCAAGATCCCAGTTTTTGTCCCTCGTATGTTTGAACGGGATTCATTCGAGGGATGACAAGAATTCCAGTACAATAGTTACCATCAGTGTACAAAGAAGGATTAAAATCATTATAAATTCCCCAAACGGAGAGCGATAATGATCAGGCAATATAGACAACGAAGAACTGTATTTCCTCTTAAGATTCCGTTTCTTTGTTTTTGAGAGAGCCAAACCTGTGCCAATTTGATCATGGTGATAGCGTCTCTTGTTTCCGCAAGAACAGCGCAGATTGGGTGCTGATCAGATGATACCAAATTCATTGAGCCGTCTTGCACGTAATGTTTTGTTTGTATGCTTTAATTTCCAACAGCATCTTTTAGGTTGTCGTGATTCTTGTCTTAAATTCTGGCAGTGTCACATGCTAAAGTAGGAATGTCATGATTACGTAGCAAATTGCACAGTACCTAAACGATATTGGCTTTAATAGTCGGGCTAGTTTAGAGTCAAGGCCCACTAATTCGCGAATGGGCCGTCTTATTTCCATTGATTTCTCCATGTAGTAAATAAATGAAAAAAGAGCTACTGATTTTTTTCGTTTCGAGATGCAAATATTCTGAAACGCCAGACGTTTATACAACTAATGCATTACCATTTCATGTTATCAGATTGATTTCCTGCCAAAATTTCGATTCGAAATGCGCTTTTAATTTGCCACGGTGAAATCAGTGTATCGCGGTGATCTTATTATTCCAGATGTCCACATGAACATCTACAATAAAAGCCTGGCTGAGATACTAATCATCAAAGGGATAACTTTTTGTTCTTGTGGTGTATTTAGGTATGCAACTGAGAATATTGGCCTGCAGGGTCACATGACTTCTTGTCAGAACGTCGACATCCGTTTCCACCACTTTTATATGCGGCGTTTAATTCATTCCACCTGTATAGGTTTTCAACCACATAAGATAATATTGTAAAATCAATTTATAGAGGTTTTTTAAAGTTCATCTGGGTAGATAGAACGTTAACAAAACGAGCATAATTGGCGCTACGGAATAAATCATTAAAACGAAATCAAGGAGTCTTTCGGGTTTCAGGGAGTTGCTGAAGGACCTTGACCAATGAAATTCTGAACTCAATATTGATACCCGACACATAGCAACCAGTTACTATGACCTTTACTTTGAATATTTGGAGGTCATGAAATCTGTATCACTGAAAATACGGGGACAAATGTCTATGCGTTTCATATTCACAAAAAGGTAACAAAACTTATATTCAATAACCTGTTAACACAATAAATGGAATGCAAGATAATCAGAATCGTACTTATCTTTGAGAAGATAACATATCTGTATTTGTCTCTCCATCTCCGGTTCACAGCGTGACCTCTCAAAGCATATTCGCATGACAATGTACCAGGTCCAAGATTCTTTGAAATATAATATCTCGGCAGCCAGACGGAATATTTTCCAATGAATTAATAGATTTCTGTCAAAAAGATATGCACTCAGAAAACAAATTATTACAATGTTAAAGGACATGACATATTGTTCAGATAGTTATAAGCCAAGCACTGCACAGGCAGCTGACTCTGCCAGCGATTCTATTTCTGGACTACAATTAAACCTCAAGTACGCAAAACACCTTTCTTCTTGTTATGAAGAACAAGACTCACATCAAGCTCAAAATAGGAATTTGTTTTCGTTGTCGTGGTGATTTCCTGTATATTATTTTGCTCATTGGTTATTGGTATGGTAAATCAAACGTTCAACGGGATACCAATACACAGAAACCGGAGATGCTCTTAAAACCTTTCCGGCCAATTAACTCAAGATCAGTAACTCAGTTTTTGCCCTTCGTGTGTTTGAACGGAATTCATTCGAGGGATAACAATAATTCCAGTACAATAATTACCATCAGTGTCAAAGGAAGGATTAAAATCATTATAAATTCCCCAAAGGGAGAGCGATAGTGATCAGACAATAGACAACTAGTAACTCTATTTCCTTAAAAACTTTCGTTTGTTTGTTCTTGAGAGAGCCAAACATGTGTTAATTTGATCATGGTGATAGCGTCTCTTGTTTCCGAAAGAACAGCGCAGATTGGGTGCTGATCAGATGATACCAAATTTATTGAGCCATCTTGCACGTAATGTTTTCTTCGTAAGCTCTTATTTCCAACAGTATCTTTCAGGTTGTCGTGATTCCGGACTTAAATTCTGGCGGTTTCACATGCTAATGTAGGAATGTCATGATTACGCAGTAAATTGCAGAGTACGAAAACGGTCTTGGCTTTGATAGTCCGACCAGTTTAAAGACGAGACCCACTGATAAGCGAATCGACCGTCTTATTTCCATTGATTTCTCCGTGTAGTAAATAAAAGAGTTGTGCCAAGATGCAAATATTCTGGAAACGCCAGATGTTTACAACTAATGCATTATAATTTCATGTTATCCTGTCAAAATTTCGATTCGAAGCGCTCATTTGATTTTCCACAGTGCAAACAGTGTACCGTGGGTCTTATTATACAAGATGTCCACATGAACATATACAATGAAAGCGTGGTTGAGATACAAAATCATCACAGGGATAAACGTTTTGTTCTTGTGGTGTTTTTAGATATGCAATTCGGAGTATTGGCCTGTCATATATGACTTCTTGTAAGTACGTCGACATCCGTTTCCACCACTTTTATATGTTATACAGAAGATAATACTGTAAAATCAATCTATAGAGGATTTTTAAAGTTTGAACGTTAACAAAACAAGAGCCTAATTGACGCTATGAACTACGTCACTGAAACGAAATCAAGGAGTCTCTCGAGTTTCATGGAGTTGTTGATTGACCTTGACCAATGGAATTTTGACCTAAATATCGGTACCCGACACATCGCAACCAGTTACTAAAGGTTTTATTTTGAATATTTGCAGGTTATGAAATCTAAATCAATGAATATGCGATGGTAAGGTCTATGCGTTTCATATTCACATAAAAAATAACAAAACTTATATTCAGTAACCTGTTAACACAATTCTATGCAAGATAATCAGAATCGTATTTATCTTAGAGAAGATAATATATCTGTATTTGTCTCTCCATCTCCAGTTCACAGCGTGACCTCTCAAAGTATATTCCCATGACAATGTACCAGACCCAAGATTGTTTGAAGTACAATATCTCGGCAGCCAGGTGAAATATTTTCATGAAATAAATTTGACAAGATATGGCAATAATATATCTCTCCACCAGAAGTTTTAATTGTGCATTGAAACCTAAATAATGTCCTCAGTTTGTAATGGATTCGCTACACGCTCGGGCAGCTCACTGTATCAAGTGTGAATACAGGTACTAACCATAGGCTTGATATGATTACTGGAAGAGTAAATATACATCACGAACTCCCCGATGTTATTTTCCCCCATTCTTGGTGGCAATTCAGAACATAACTCTGTGCTAGCATTGAAAACAACCAATACACAGTGTGATCTCGTTGTAACGGAAGTAGACACCTCCGATGTACACGTTTGCGGAGGCGATCGAATATTCCAAAATGAACAAATACTCGTCTACCAGATATAAGTAATTGTTAAGACGTCTCTTATGTTGACAAATTGGCGACATAAATATAATTCAGAATGTGATAGTCTGCTTTGATTGCTTGTTAGACACGGACGTCAGCTGAAATGAAGAATCAAGTAGGCCATTCATTGTACAAATAATCTTTTTGTGTTCTTATCTTCTCCTTTTACTCGAATAATGGCGTCAATATATACATATTGTTGTCTCTGTGAAGTAATAGAAGATCCCACCAATGTAAATTTTCGCTGTGATCGACTGTGCCAAAACAAACTGATATTCGTCTACCAACTATGTGTAATTCGTTTAAGATGTCACCTATGCGGAAGAATTGGCGGCGTAAATATAATCCCGACTGTATGTGATAATCGGCTTCCGTTGTTTGTTAGATACGGGCGTAAACAGAAATGAAGAATCAAGTATGCCATTTATTACACGAGTTTCCTTTGTGTGTTCTTGTCTTTCGCATTTCCTCGTATTCATTTGCGGATTCCAACGAATTCAACTGGGTTTGTTCCGAATCAAAATACACGCTCGAAGATGACCTTTCACGGACAGTTGACCCAGTCTGCCCAAATCGACCGAGTGACGTGTTGAACGGTGGAGACATATTACACATTATGCTCCTCTCCCTCGTTCCACTAAACTTTATACATTATCTCCGCAACGACGGAAAATTGGCAGCTGATACTCCGCGACGTTATATCATATTGGGGTTAGTTTTGTGACTATTTACATTACTCCTCCCCCAATCATGGGTAAATTCAAAATGGCGGCCATGAAGGTCCGACTGAAAAGTTGCGTCTTAAAATTTGTTTGCCTTTTTACTCATAAGAGTGACAAAAAAACTTATTTCACATCAGATAATTATTTGTTATTATTATTTTAATATGTAGCTTTTCAGGATAAAATAGCATAAATAAAAACATTTGAAAAATCTGACAAAAACTGCATTTTTTAATATGACGTTGCTGTGACGTCATCAGAGCAGTCATCTTGCATTCTTTACATCTGCTGGTAGAGCTTGACTCCAAGATATATTGTAGAAAGTTTCAGTCTCTTGTTTCAACTCCTATCAAGCGCAAAATAGGACTTTTTCTTTTCGTTGTCGTGGTGATTTCCTGTATATTATTTCGCTCATTGGTTACTGGTATGGTAAATCCAACGTTCAACGGGGGGAACAATACACAGAAACCGGAGATGCTTTAAAACCTTTCCGGCCAATTAACTCAAGGTCACAGTTTTTGCCCTTCGTGTGTTTGAACGGAATTCATTCGAGGGATGACAAGAATTCCAGTACAATAATTACCATGACTGTAAAATGAAGGATTAAAATCATTATAAATTCCCTAGGGGGAGAGCGATAGTGATAAGAAAATAGCCACCGAGGAACTGTATTTCCTTAAAAACTTTCGTTCGTTTGTTTTTGAGAGAGCTAAAGTTTGATATCCTATCCCTATGTCAATTTGATCATCGTGATAGCGCCTCTTGTTTCCAAAAGAACAGCGCAGATTGGGTGCTGATCAGATGATACCAAATTTATTGAGCCGTCTTGCACGTAATGTTTTTTCTTCGTATGCTGTTATTTCCAACAGTATCTTTTAGGTTGTCGTGATTCCGGACGTAAATTCTGACAGTGTCACATGGTATTGTAGGAAAGTCATGATTACGCAGTAAATTGCAGAGTACGAAAAAATTTCTGACAGCGTCACATGGTAATGTAGGAAAGTCATGATTTCGCAGTAAATTGCAGAGTACGAAAACGGTCTTGGCTTTGATAGTCGGACCAGTTTAAAGACGAGACCCACTGATACGCGAATCGACCGTCTTATTGCCATTGATTTCTCCGTGTAGTAAATAAAAGAAAAGTAGCAGCTACTGAATTGTGCCAAGATGCAAATATTCTGAAACGCCAGATGTTTACAACTAATGCATTATCATTTCATGTTATCCTGCCAAAATTTCGATTCGAAACGCCCATTTGCCACAGTGCAAACAGTGTACCATGGGGTATGGGTGGGGTCTTATTATTCAAGATGTCCGCATGAACATCCACAATTAAAGCGTGGCTGAGATACAAATCATCACAGGAATAACTTTTTGTTCTTGTGGTGTTTTTAGATATGCAATTCGGAATATTGGCCTGTGGGGTCATATGATTTCCTATCTGTACCTCGACATCCCTTTCCACCACTTTTATATGTTATACATAAGATAATACTGTAAAATCAATCTATAGGTGAATTTTAAAGTTTGTCAGAGAAGGTAAGGCGTTAATAAAAACAAGAGCCTAATTGGCGCTATGGACTACGTCACTGAAACGAAATCAAGAAGTCTCTCGGGTTTCAGTGAGTTGCTGATGGACCTTGACCAATGCAATTGTGACCTAAATATTGTTACCCGACGCATAGCAACCAGTAACTAAGGACTTTATTTTAAATATTTTGCAGCCCATGCGTTTTATATTCACAAAAATATAACAAAACTTATATTCAATAACTCGTTAATACTATGTTAATGGAATGCAAGATAATCAAAATCGTATTTATCTTAGAGAAGATAATATATCTGTATTTGTCTCTCCATCTCCCGCGGAGGAGAAACAACTATCCCTACTTCCGGGATTTCGACGAAATGTTCCATGCTTGCGGGTAGAGCAACTTTATCTTGCGGGTAAAATGTCGATTCTAACGCCTTGGGAACAGACGGGGGTCAATCTTCCGACAACTCAGACGAATCGTCTAAGTAAGAAATAGACTTACAGCTGCCAGTTGGTGATAGAGATTCTTATTAACCTGTAGAGGCTTAGAACGAGCTGGATGTTTCTGTATAATCTTCACAAAATAGGCATTCAATTGTGCAAGCGAACATTTGTCAAATCCATGGGAGTTAATTCAACGACAGTTTGTCTTCATCTTCGGTTAAATGACGGATCGTTCACTGTACGCAGTGTAGACCCTTTGGTGCTTGGATTATATGCTACCGAACGTTTTTTCGACGCGCATTTCATTATTCCGCACTTTTGGTGATATTATCCAGTCTTCCGGGTGCACTTGCTCATGCTTCCGGTTAATACATTTGAAATATAATATACAAGGGAGTGCACTTTCTTCATAGGAAATTAAATGAAAATGAAAATTAAATGGAAATGCAAACGTTAACGCCACCGTGCCTGGGGTATTAGCCCCCCTCCCCCCCGTACCAAACTTTGTACACGCGGAAAGACAAAAAAGTGAGAGCTGAAACTCCGCGACTTTATAGCTTATCATTCTGGGGTCTTTTAGAACCTATTTTCATAATCAACTGAGCAGAGAATCATGGGTAAATCCGAAATTGCGGCCATTTGGGGAACCAGGAAAGTTATATTTTCGTCATATTTCCCCAAGATTCTGGCTTTTCTGCATGGAAAAGTGAACAAAAACTATTTTCATTCATATCAGATTATTATTTACTAATTTATCAGGCCGTTTGTGCGAGGAAATCAAGAGAATAAAGAAATCGAAAAATCCGACCTGAAAATGGACCAAAAAAAATCTTTTTTTATGATGACGTCACAATGACAACACAGGTGAGATACATGTAGTGTTGGAAATTTGGATTTCTTTCACATTTCTTCTGAGGTTATGGGCAATATTATGGATATTTAATCGTTCGGTTACATGTTAGAACGCCTTGGAAAACACCTTCAAGCTCACAGTGGAAACTTCAGGTTTGTTCTAAATGGTTCACGGTACTAGGTGATTGAATCAAGTGTCATAGCACGTGCGATATATTACATTTTCCCAGTCGTTTTCCCACTTCACGCTGTAAACCGATGTGTGCCCGCTTTATTTCACAGTCTGATTGAAACTGAAAGGACTGACGCCAAGACATTGTGACGTCTCATGAACAACGTAACATTAGTGACGTCCGATTTGATTACTTTATTTCTGATGTCACCTTTCAGTGTTTAGTTCCAGACGTTTAGGCTAGAGAGAAACGGTCCAGTAAAAAATTATGTTCAAGAGGTGTTTTTTTACCCTAAATTATGCATATACTAATGCCATTTAGAAAGTGGGTAATATTTATATCCTAAATTATGTCCTCGCGGACTTGTGCCCGATTGAGTTGGCGGTTCATGGTAATCAGTTGCGAACCATTAGTTTGTTAATCCAGGTAGCGAAAATGTATATTTCCTGCTCAATAGGTTTGATGCAGAAAAACGTAGGCGATCAATGGGAGAAGGTAGAAGGTTAAAGCATATATATAAACACCCCCTACATCCGACCGTCGCCAGCCGATTAAAATGTTATTTCCCTTGAATGAATATCCATTAATATTGCCCATAACCCCACAAGACATGCGAAAGAAATCCAAATTGCTAACACCAAATTGCTAACACCACCTCGCCTCTATTGCGAAAAAAGCACCACCGGCTGACCACCGGCTGGCATAATTTAGGGTCTAAAAAAACCGTCTTGAACTTCATTTTGATTCAATCACCTAGTACCGTGAACCATTTAGAACAAATCTGAAGTTTCCAACGTGAGGTTGAAGGTTTTTCGAGGGTGTGATGGGAAGAGTACATCTTCAAACAAATTTTGCACTACATTTTTCCACTATGGGTATGCTGAACATGTCGATGGAACTCAAAATTTTCGAAGAACATTTTCTCGCACTGATTGCAAGGAATCGTCTTAACACTCTGCACTTGCAGATGTCTCTTGAGGTTGAAATTTCGAGCAAACACTCTTTGACAATACGAGCAAGCAAATTCAGAAGAGGCTCTTCCTATCGGTGACACGTTGATTGGCTGTCTCGGTGTGCTTGTCACTTGAGGGTTGTCAGTCCCCGACAGATGTAACGGCCCAACGCTATCGTTCAGAGAATGTACATCCGACATACCGGATTCCGAACATGACATGTCTAGCCATCTGCAAACAAATGCACGGATAACTGCTGTGAATAATAACTATACTGAAATGAGAGCTTCCCAAATCTATTATTGGGGACCATTCAGCATAAAAATGAAAAGACAGGCCTTATTTCACAATAGGCTAAATTATTATACCTCGTGTAAATTCCAAGAATATTCATTAGATGAAAGACTATCACATGTTCTTCTGTAAATCGTGATGTCCCATGATATTGATAATCTGTCTTGCTGTACCGTAAAACATAGCATTTTTTACGGCACAGCGTTGTAAATTTTGTTTTTCAGCGTAGTACATGATAAATACTTCTCTCTTGCGACGCAGTTGCCTCCCATTGCGCGCGCGCCAAACATTTCTCAGGTTACAAAGTGACGAGTGTTCTATCACAGCTTCGACGAAGGAAAATGATGATCCAAGAGTTGACGCTTGTATATGTGAGTGAAATAAACTTGATACCCGGTGAAATTGTACGTAACCACACCAAGAAGGTCGGGAATATGTTTGTAGGAGAGCCCTTTCTCCTGTTTTCAGTGATAAAACGCGACGGAGTGTATCGTAGTACGTACGGCGTCAGTGTCAGGTCAGTACTCGAAACTGACTCACCGGTACCGGTACTCCGAAAAATAGGCCTAGGCTTACAGACGCAATTTCTCGCAATCGAGAAAGGTGATATACAACGAGCGCTATGCATCTGATGGAAACTTCTCACATGACAGCCTGGTCACATTAATGCAGTAAATGAAGGCGTGTGTTAAGCCTGCTGAACCTGAAGAAAAGCCAAGAGGGTGGAAGGGGGGGGGCTTGGAAATTGTGAAAATATTCATCGGTTACCCGGAAGCATGAGTAAGTGCACCCGGAAGACTGGATAATATCACCAAAAGTGCGGAATAATGAAATGTACGTCGAAAAAACGTTCGGTACCATATAATTCAAGCATCAATGAGACTACCCTGCTGTACAGTGGTCGATCCGTCATATAACCGAAGATTGAAGACAAACTGACGTGCAATTAACTGGCGTGGATTTGGGAAATGTTCGCTTGCACAACTGACTGCCTATTTTGTGAAGATTATACAGGGACATCCAGACAGCAATACAGCTCGTGCTAAGCCTCTGAAGGTTCATAAGACCCTCGATCATCAACCACTAGCTATATCTCTGCTACTTACTCAGACAGTTTGTCTGAATTTTCGGAAGTTTGACCTCCGTCTATTCCCAGGGCGTTAGAATCGGCCATTTTCCCCGGAAAATAAAGTTACTCTACCCGCAAGCATGGCAAATTTTTGAAAAATCCCGGAAGTAGGGATAGTTGTTTCTCCTCCGTGTCTCCAGTTCATTGCGTGACCTCTCAAGGCATATTCCCATGACAATGTACCAGACCCAAGATTATTTGAAGTACAATATCTCGGCAGTCAGATGAAATATTTTTATGAAATAAATTTGAAAATTTAAAGACAAAATATGGCAATAATATATCTCTCCATCAGAAGTTTTAATTTTTCATTTAAACCTAAATAATGTCCTCAGTTTGTAATAGATTCGCTACACGCTCGGGCAGCTCACTGTACCAAGTGTGAATACAGGTACTAATCATTGGCTTGATATGATTACTGGAAGAGTAAATATACATCACGAACTCCCCGATGTAATTTTTCCCCATTCTTGGTGGCAATTCAGAACATAACTCTGTGCTAGCATTGAAAACAACCAATACACAGTAGGATCTCGTTGCAGCGAAAGAAGACACCTCCGATGTACACGTTTGCGGAGGCGATCGAATATTCCAAAATGAACAAATACTCGTCTTCCAGATATAAGTAATTGTTAAGACGTCTCTTATGTTGACAAATTGGCGACATAAATATAATTCAGAATGTGATAGTCTGCTTTGATTGCTTGTTAGACACGGACGTCAGCTGAAATGAAGAATCAAGTAGGCCATTCATTGTACAAATAATCTTTTTGTGTTCTTATCTTCTCCTTTTACTCGAATAATGGCATTAAGTCAATATATACAGATTGTTATCTCTGTGAAGTAATAGAAGATCTCACCAATGTAAATTTTCGCACTGATCGACTGTGCCAAAGCAAACTGATATTGGTCTACCAACTATGTGTAATTCGTTTACGATGTCATCTATGCGGAAGAATTGGCGGCGTAAATATAATCCCGACTGTATGTGATAGTCGGCTTTCGTTGCTTGTTAGACACGGGCGTAAACTGAAATGAAGAATCAAGTATGCCATTCATTACTCGAGTTCCTTTGTGTGTTCTTGTCTTTCGCATTTCCTCGTATTCATTTCCGGATTCCAACTGGATTTGTTCCGAATCAAAAGACACGACCGAAGATGACCTTCCACGGACAGTTGACCCAGTCTGTCCAAATCGACCGAGTGACGTGTTGAACGGTGGAGACATATTACACATTATGCTCCTCTCCCTCGTTCCCCTAAACTTTATACACTATCTCCGCAACGACGGGAAATTGGCAGCGGATACTTCGCGACGTATCATATTGGGATTAGTTTTATGACTATTTACATTACCCCCGCCCCCCTCTCACCCCCGAGGAGAGGATCATGAGTAAATTCAAAATGGCGGCCAAGGAGGTCGGACTGAAAAGTTGCGTCTTAAAATTTGTTTGCCTTTTTACTCATAAGGGTGACAAAAAAATTATTTCTCATTAGATAATTATTTGTTTATTTTACCTGTAATTTTTCAGGATAAAATAGCATAAATAAAAACATTTGAAAAATCTGACAAAAACTGCATTTTTTTAATATGACCTTGCTGTGACGTCATCAGAGTAGTCATCTTGCATTCTTTATATTTGCTGGTAGAGCTTGACTCCAAGATATATTGTGGAAAGTTTCAGTCTCTTATTCAAAAGATTAGGGAAAATATTTAGAAGGCGGGGGCGGAAAGACCCTCAGGCTGATTAATAAATTTCATTATCGGTTTATTGCGAAGCCAGTGAAGGTGAGCTCACACATGTATGCACCATTAGCAAGTCGAATGGGTCTTTCAGGGAAACAAGTACCTATAGTTACTGGGACGTGTACAGTTTGTCAAATTACCACAAACATATGCCTACCAGGCCACCATGGAGAACGTTTCGTCTGTCGAGTCTAAATCTTCGAATAATCAATAGAACTACATTCAACACGAAGATCTAAGCTACAGTACCTTGAATCATCTCAATGTCTTGATCAGAGAGATGTAGTACTTCAACATCATAGCCACACGACTCAAATTAAAGGCATGCCCACTCCTGATACGCACATGATTAAGCTTATCTATAATATAACTCATTCCCTTCTCCAAATGCGTCCACATGCGATCTTTGTGCTTGTAGTGTTAGATTTGAGTTTCCGTAGAGATGGGCGGTATTCCATATGAACACCGCCCAAAGGCTGATGTTTGACTAGAAGTTTACACAAATAACTTCTTCCAGACGGTGCCCTGGAACGCGTTGTCATAATGGGGCTTTCTAGACAAATGGTTGGCAAAAAACCCAACAATTTTGAATAAACATAAATTGGTCAAACCCACTCCATTGTAAACTGACTTATCCGAAATTCGAGTACCTTACTTTAAATCCTTCTCGAACTTGAAGTATGAAATCAACTCGAAGGCTAACTGCGATGTTCAAGAAAAACTACGAACAATTAATTTCACCTGTAAGCTGATAGAATTGTACTTCAGAAGCAAAGTAACTTCGAATAAACTTAGTAATCGCATAATGACTGTCTCAATATTTTTATGTCATCATCAGGTTGTGAACAAACAGCAGTCACAGGCTTTCTTGTATAAGAACAAGTGAGAAATGACTACATTGTAGTCAAAACCTGCGGCAGTGGCAATAATACAGTGAAAGACATATCAGCAGAGGTAGTGGTAATTGTATAAAAAAGCGCCACCTGCCAGTGTTTTATGCCAAGGGATGTAATTTTCAACTTGTAACCCACAATTGTAGGGATTGCGTAATAGTTCTGATGCCATATATATATATATTCACTTTCCCCATTCAAAATCCGACGATTTTGACTCTGCCGTTCCGTCTATACTGAATTGACAGACGAACTCACCATGATCGCTTTGGCAATGTTTTGGTACAAATATCGTCTATGCCAAGTTTCAAAACATTCGGTTCAGTCGTTACCTTTTGCAAATCAAAAAGGCTTTCAAACATTTGTAAATCCAAATAAATTTCGAGGATTTAGTCATAGCGCGAAAATCTGCGCTCTTCAGTCTCCCTTCTCGGTTAATTTGCCGATCAAAATGGAAAATTTATATTTCCTTCAAAGTTATTTTTCAATAAATTTAGTATCGGGTCTATCACTTCGATCTGTGGCGATTTAAGGCTTTATCGAACAGGCGTAATGACACTTTTTCACTATTCAAATTGAGGCCTGTTACAGTCTTGATATTCGATTAAAATAATTAATTAGGTTTCTGCATTTACGTTCGTTATCATCTGTGAATTAAATTCCTTGCCACTCTTTTCCACGCAGCAAGTCAATACCAAGACATGGTTTGCTTCTTCTATATAAATGATTAACTATTTCATTCTTAGCAAATATCATCTCATCTGACATGTTCGGCCAAGCCTTTTCGAAGGTTGCTAATTTTATTAATTTCTTTTCTTTAAAATCAAATTCTGCAAACAAGAAACATTTCTAGTTAGTATTTATGGATATCATCCTATACTCAATTTGCGAATATGTTTGTCATTTCGAAGGTGATTCAAGTGCGAAGTTTCGGGTCTAGTTCACTAAACAAGGTCTGTGTGTAAGAGAATGATGTCGAATTCTCGTTATTATCTTTTGATACATCAAATTGTTGCATTCGCGAAAATGACCACCAAGTTAAAGTCAATGCGAAAGGTATCTAAGTATCGAAATCAAACTCGAAAACCCCTCCAGGAAAACAAAGGCCCTAGCTTTTGGCCACGAGGTCAACATCTATGGCCAGTATCTGCTATATATGACGTAAACTGATTGACAAAGTAACGTAAATTTTGTATAGAACCAGTAAATTCTAGCAGAAATGGGCTCCGACTTGAGAGAATGACGTCAAATGTAATATGTTTCTGCGCATTGTCTGCTGATACACATAAGTATTGAATTTACAGAAGTGATTAATGCTATTCTAAAGGGATTCTGAGTGCGGAAGAGGACGGGAACATCAATACCAGCGAATTTAGGCCCTGACTTGCGAGAATGAGGATAGAGAGGCTGCGCTCTGAAAGAGAATCATTCAAAATAGCTATTTGCCAAATGTCATGCAACCGAAAGTGCACAATATAACTGCACGGCTGCGAGGTATTGTTCGCGCACAGGGCTGTCCAACTCATTAAATACTACATAGTCATTTCTGTCTCTTCGAAGTGGGCTACCGTTCGAAATTGTCCGGTAATGAGTGAGTCCATCTGAATCCTTTCGTCAGCAAAATAAGCATTGAAGATTCAAGATTTTATTGTACAAACACCAGTCAAAGGCAGAGTACAAACTTTAAGAGGAATACAACTAGAGAAACAATGGAACAGTGACATGAATATTAATATTTATATATATGTTATATCTGAGAGATATGTTATATCTGAGTGTTACCGTTGATATTAGAACCTTGATTTTTGGCATTAAAGTGCATCAGGGGACTGTTACCAGCATGTTTCGAGCTGACCTACTTTTGATGAAAATTTCTGGTGATTTTTGATTAAAATCACTGGTGAATCTAACTTGAGCCGTGCCCATCTTAATATAGGCAGGATTTCAACTGGGGGTCCAAGAGTTCAGCGTGCGTCAGAGTCCTAATGCCTACCCAACTTCTTATGTCCTGTGACGTTATTCACACTGGGCATGAAGGTGCATTAGGGGACTGCTGCCAGCATGTTTCGAGTGGACCTACTTTTGATGAAAATTTCTGGTGATTTTTGATTAAAATCGCTGGTGATTCTAACTTGGGCCGTGTCCATCATAATATTGGCAGGATTTCAACTGGGGGTCCAAGAGTTCAGTGCATGTCGGAGTTCTGATGCCTAACCTACTTCGTAGGTCCTTTGACGTTATTCACACTATTCTCATATATAATAATTAACGAAGCAATAATTCATTCCACCGAATATAGTTGCAAATGAATTCGAACGCGCTTGAAGACATGTGAGATCGGAGGTTGAAAAGAAAAGTGTGGCAGAGATCACACTCTCCTAGCGCATGCGCATTTCAAAAAGTCACAAGAACAAGAACAAGAACAACAACAACAACAACGCGAGCCTCTCGTAGACCTGCGTGCCGCAGGTAAAAAGAGAAAACGACCAAAATAGGCTGAGATGGTTCGATACACAGCATAACATGGCAATAGCCAATCAGAAAATATGAATACATTACAAGCGTCTAGTCCGTCATTCCTAATTCAGCCATCGTCCATTAAAGAATATCCGCGTCCATAATCCAAAGATCTATTCCATAACCCATATAACAGTATTAGCACCAAATTCAAAAACACAATCATAGTATACATAAACATAGGCTAGTTTCCTGCAAGAGAGAAGCGGTCAACAGTTTTCAATGATACCGACAAGATATCATGATGTTCCAAAAATATAAAATCCGTATCGCTGATCAGTATTCTTAATACATAATAATCGTTGTAAAGTCGTCATCTAGAGAATGATGTATCTCAGTCACGCTTTGATTGTGGCTGTTCATATGAACACCACGAGGATCTTGACGTACATGGGTTCATACGGCCCCTAGCACCACGTTAAGCAAAATTAGACACAAGTTAGGAAACGTAACGCCATAGATAAACATGAGTGGCACATGGGTCTGCCAGGTCCACATCTTGATGATGACAAATCAAATTTTGTCGAAATATAGAGACTGTCACCATGCGTTTACCAAGTTTATTCGGAGTTACTTTGTTTCTGCTTTTTGCCAAGCTTATCAGTGGATCAGCACGAATTGTACTTATTTAATGCATTGAGGATGAGAGTAAACACTCATAACGTTATCAATATTTCCCTAGACGAAAACTCAACTAATATACTAATGAATTAATGAATTTATGTCCAAAATATATGCACTTCTAAAACCAAATTAATACAATAGTATATAACGAACATGAGATTGGCTAGATTGATGTTGTTTACGCCACAGTCAGCTGATTCTGCCAGCGACTCTATTTTTGGACAACAATTAATCTCTGAGTATCTAAGTATCTAATTACCCAAGCCACCCTTTGTTCTTGTTCAGAGGAACATCAAGAGTCCTATCAACCGGGAAATTAGATTTTTTGTCCGTTGTCGTGGTGAGTGACTGTATATAAGTTTTCTCATTGATTTTTGGTATGGTAAATCCAACGTTCAACGAGCAATACACAGAAACCGGAGATGCTCTGACACCTTTCCGGCGAATTAACTCACCCTCCCAGTTCTTACCCCTTTTGTGTTTGACAGAAACAGAAAGGAATAAAATCATTACAAATTCCCTAGAGGAAGAGCGATGGTGATCAGACATTCAAACGACGAAGAACAGTATTTTCTTCAAACCTTCCGTTTGATTTTGAGCCAGTTATACTTTGATATCCTATCCCTGCGTCAATTTGATCATGGTGATAGCGTCTCTTGTTTCCGATAGAACAGCGTAGACTGGGCGCTGATCAGATGATGCCAAATTGAGCAATCTCACGTATAATGTTCCCTTTGTATACTATTATTTCCAACAACATATTTTAGGTTGTCGTGAGCCTTGTCAAACCTCCTGACAGTTCTAAACGCTGACGCATGATTATATGATCACAGGTTTTAAGAGAAATTTTTTCCCCATTATCTAAAGGCAACTCTGTGCGTACGATCACAGTCGAAAGCCTATTGTTTGGTAGCAGTTTACAAATATGACTTCTTACACACGGTGCCCTGGGCCTCATTTTTGACTGGGGTTTTCAAGATAAATGGCTGTCAAAGATCAGAAACATCCAAAATGCATTTACAACATTTTCCTTTTCGGGAATAATAGCTGCAGCAAATTTTGCCTGTGAAAGTGTACATGGAACAAGGTAAACCCTCTGCAAAACAAATACAATTTCTCAAGAATATAAAATTTGACAATCTCACAATCGCCAAGCGTGATTCCTTGTAAATTGGAGCGATATGCAACAGGTGGGAAAAATTGAAGAGGTCTGGTGACTGAAAAGCCACCATATGACTCTTCAGGAAAGTATTCGCCAACACCTAACATTCAGGACCGAGAATACGGTGAATTCTCGGACGTAGCCTTCGTATCTCAGCCGCGCTTTTATTGCGGAGGTTCATGTGGAGACTGAACTGTGATGACAGATAAGCTAAAAAACTCATCTGAGCTAAAATCACTTAGCCAAATTCGGAGTAACTTTCTCTAATATCTTCTCGAAATCGCAATATAAAATCCGTTTGTGGCCTGATAGAATTCGAAGGCTAAAGTTAATGCGGTTTTCAAAAACAATGTGAACAAGGAAGTTTAACTGTAAGTTGATAGAATTGTACTGACTTCGTTTATAATGAAAATTTCATACAATTCGATGCATTGAAGAGGAGAGTGAACACTGAAAACGTTATCAAGGTTTTGCTAGAGGAATTCCCAAGATCTCCAATCTCAAATATACTAATTAAGACATTTACCACTAAAATAAAATTATTGCAATATTACAGAACATAACATAGTGGCCGGATTTATATTGTACAGCTAGTTATAAGCCAAGTACTGCATAGCAGCTGCTTATACCTGCGATTCTATTTTGGACAACAATCCCCAAATAGGCGGGACGTATTATGTGATCGCGATTTCCTTCTGTCGGTCCCTCCCTCCGTCCATCTATCTGTCGGTCCGTCCGTCCGTTTTCTTTTGCGGACTATAACATGGAAACGTGTCAATCAAATGGATTTTTTGTATCCAGTCTCCAACTCCCACAATTAAAGGACATGACATATTGGCCAGATTTATATTGTCCAGATGGTTATAAGCCAAGTATTGCACAGCTGGTGATTCTGCCAGCGATTCTATTTTTGGACGATAATTTTAGCTCCATATAGTCGGGAGGTATTATGTGACCGTCTGTTCGCTTTCGTGTCCTGGCTATTTGAAGCTTTAATATATGTGGGTAGATACATAATGAGGAGACGATGTGTCATGTACAACATTTGTCCAATACAGCAGTTGCCATAGCAACCAATTTCCGTTTTACCTTTAGTGGAACTGTCATTTTCGTGTACGATCTACAACTCCCCAGGTTTTGCATCCACAGTTCTGATATTTGGTGGGTGGATAAATATTTGGGAGGCGGTGTGCCGCCTATCAAATTTTTTCAATACTGTAGTTGCCATGGCAACCATATTGCCATTTTTTTGTTGAAACTCTCATTTTCGTGTCCGGTCTACAACTCCCCAGTTATTTCATCTGCAATTTTAATGTGGTGAGTAAAATACATATTGTGGAGTCTGTGTTATGTACCGGATTTGTCCAATACTGCAGCTGCCATGGCTACCAAATTGTTTGTTTTTTTGCTGAAACTGTTATTTTCGTGTCCGGTCTACAACTCCTCATATTTTTTATTTACAATTTTAAAATTTGGTGGGTATATACATATTGGGGAGACAGTATGGCATGTACTGCATTTGTCCAATACTGCAGTTGGCAACCAAATGGCAATTTTCGTGTCCGAGTGACAGCCGTTTTTGTCTCCAACTCCCAAATTTACAGTTTTAGTATTTGGTGGTTAGGTTCGTATAGAGGAGATAATGTGTCTCGCCTCACAATTTTGTTGTTGCCATAGCAACCAAACTGCCATTTCTTTATAGTTAGATGCATATTGTGTTGTCTGACATTTGTCCATCACTAATTCATCGTATTCCATGCGTCCTACTGTTCCTATATTGAATACATGTCCCGACATACAAAGTCCTTGACAAAATAGCGTATTTACCAAACCCAGTGTTTCTCCTCAATGTTAAACTTATCATTTATTCCAGTTAACTTGCGCTTTCTTTAAACATTATGTTGTTCGGGCGTATTTTTAGCCTACCATCACCAGATGGTGGGCTGTTCAAATCGCTTTTTGTCAGTCGTCCGTCGTCCGTCAGTCCGTCCGTCGTCCGTCCGTCCCTCCGTCCGTAAACAATTCTTGTTATCGCGATTTCTCAGAAAGTACTGCATGGATCTTTCTCAAATTTGGTACACAGGTTCCCCTTGGTGTCTAGTTGTGTAAGATACCTTTTCTGGTCCGATTCGAAAATCCAATATGGCCACCAGGCAGCCATCTTGGATTTCCCCATGAAACCTTGTTATCGCGATTTCTCAGGAACTACTCCATGGATCTTTCTCAAATTTGGTACACAGGTTCCCCTTGGGGTCTAGTTGTGCAAGAAACCTTTTTTGGTCCGATTCCGAAATCCAATATGGCCACCAGGCAGCCATCTTGGATTTCCCCATGAAACCTTGTTATCGCGATTTCTCAGGAACTACTGCCTGGATCTTTCTCAAATTTGGTACACAGGTTCCCCTTGGGGTCTAGTTGTGCAAGAAACCTTTTTTGGTCTGATTCCGAAATCCAATATGGCCACCAGGCAGCCATCTTGGATTTCCCCATGAAACCTTGTTATCGCGATTTCTCAGGAACTACTGCATGGATCTTTCTCAAATTTGGTACACAGGTTCCCCTTGGGGGCTAGTTGTGCAAGAAACCTTTTTTGGTCCGATTCCGAAATCCAATATGGCCACCAGGCAACCATCTTGGATTTCCCCATGAAACCTTGTTATCGCGATTTGTCAGGAACAACTGCATGGATCTTCCTCAAATTTGGCACACAGGTTCCCCTTGGGGTCTAGTTGTGCAAGAAACCTTTTTTGGTCCGATTCGAAAATCCAATATGGCCACCAGGCAGCCATCTTGGATTTCCCCATGAAACCTTGTTATCGCGATTTCTCAGGAACTACTGCATGGATCTTTCTTAAATTTGGTACACAGGTTCCCCTTGGGGTCTAGTTGTGCAAGAAACCTTTTTTGGTCTGATTCGAAAATCCAGTATGGCCAGCAGGCAGCCATCTTAGATTTCCCCATGAAATTTTGTTATCATGATTTCTCAGGAAGTACTGCCTGGATCTTTCTCAAATTTGATACACAGGTTCCCCTTGTGGTCCAATTGTGCAAGATATCTTTTCTGGTCCGATTCCAAAATCCAATATGTCCATCGGCGGCCATCTTGGATTTCCCCATGAAACTTTGTTATTGCGATTTCTCAGGAACTACTGCATTGATCTTTGTTAAATTTGGTACACAGGTTCACCTTGTCGTCTAGTTGTGCAAGATACCTTTTCTGGTCCGATTCGAAAATTCAATATGGCCAACAGGCGGCCATCTTGGATTTTCCCATGCAAATTTGTTATCGTGATTTCTCAGGAAGTGCTGCATGGATCTTTCTCAAATTTGGTACACAGGTTCCACTTATGGTCTAGTCTAGCAAGATACATTTTTCGATCCGAATCGCAAATCCAATATGGCCACAAGGCGCCCATCTTCAATTTCCCTTGAAACATTGTTACCGTGAATTCTCAAGAAATAATTAATGGATCTTTCTGAAATTTGGTACACAGATCCCACATAGGGCCTAGTAGTGCAAGATACCTTTTTTGGTCGAATTCGAAAATCCAAGTTACGCTTCAAATTAATTCGGTATTCTCGAATAAAGAGTCGGCGGATCAAACGGTGGGGCATATTCTATATATTGACTATAGAGAATATCCATACCTTCACCTTCCATATCAAGGAGTTCAAATAATTCGGAATTAAAATGTATTTCTTCAAATTTTAAATCAGCTTTCTTTAGTCCATGCAAGTGAACTGCTCCACCCTTTCGTCTGCCAGCGGGTCGGCTACATGAAGGGACGTCACTCTTGTGACTCAACGTCACGACTCGACCGGCAACTGTAGACTACTGCAAGTTTCGATCCAAGGGAGATAATCAGGATTCAGGCACTTTCGAAGTTTCAACATTACTGCGCGGACCGGATCCCTTCAGTATTATGTATTGTACCATCTTACTATTTTCGAGCATGGTATCTTAAAAGAGATATCTCAAAATAGCCCAATAAACAGAACAGAATTAGCATTCGTTCCTAATTATAAAATCGTAAGTATGTTTCATAGCTCATGCCAAAGTGTCAAAGAGATTGGTCTTCGCTTCCAGTACCCAATGATGACACGTGCAAAAAAAATAAATAAAAAAAATACTACAAAACAAAGGCGAAGGATCCTCCGTACATGTACATTCACTTTCAGACTAACTTTGCTCATTTCTCTTATATTATAACAACCGACATAAGTAAAGTTTATAGAAATCTTGAAACTCCTGAAACTCAGATTATATCTTGGTGTTTTTCAGTGGCCTTTTTTCGATCTTTTTCGCTCAGATTCGAAATTCTGTAAACAAAATTACAAATCAATCGTTTGTTCTTAATAACAATGGACAAAAAGATCCTCTAGTCATTAGCTTACAATTATCGGACAATGGTGGGCGCCAAGATCCTTCAGGATCTCTCGTTAGTTCATATGAACTCTTCTTTCTTGCGCCTATTATTGTGCTCATTGGTCACTGGTATGGTAAATCCAACGTTCAACGGAGAGAGCAATACACAGAAACCGGAGATTTCCGTCATAAAACATTGTTGCAGAAACTGATAAAACAGGGCCATACCACCAAGCGCCTCAACTCAAAGTTTCTCAAATTTGGCAATACATATCGCATGCTGATAGAAAAACACTAGCGTAGCGTGCAATATGTATGACGTTACGTTTCGTAACTTGTGTCCAATTCCGTTTAACCCGTGGCTTGGTGCCGTATGAACCCATGTACCTCAAGACCCTCATGGTGCTGATATGAACAGTCACATCAAAGCGTGACTGAGATACATCAATCTCTAGATGACGACTTTACAACGAATATTATTGATTAAGAATACTGATCAGCGATACGGATTTGATATTTTTGGAACATCATGATGTCTTGCCGGCATCATTGAAAACTGTTGACCGTTACTCTCTTGCAGGAAACTAGCCTATATTTACGTACACTATGATTGTCTTTTTGAATTTGGTGATAATACTGTTATATGAAATATGGAATATGTCTTTGGATTATGGACGCGGATATTCTTTAATGGACGACGGCTGAATTAGGAATGACGGACAAGGCGCTTGAAATACACAGAAACTGGAGATGACCGGACACCTTTCAGGCCAATTAACTCAAGACCACATTTCTTGCTCCTCCTGTGTTCGAACGGGATTCATTCGAGGATGAAAAGAATTCCAGTACAATAGTTACCATCACTGTAAAAGGACAGATTAACGTTAACCCTACCTGACCTGAGCCTTTTGGGGACCTGCCGAGGCCTGGAAGAGCCATTCCCCCTCCAATTATTTGTCTTATCCCTTGAGCTAGAGGGCTGAAACTTAACACACTATACCCTAAGATTAAGCTCTACCAGAAAATGTAACAAAAGTCATAGATGACTGCTTTGATGGCTTAACAGTAACGTCATTTTTAAAAATGGCATTTGTTGCTCGATTTTCAGTCAGCTTTTTTTTATATTTTTTATTCATATAATTTTTCCCCAAAAAACTGCATGATAAAATTAGTATATATGAATCTGTTGTGAAATAAAATAGTTTTGCCCATTTTCCTTTCGAAAAGGCAGAAATTGTGAAGAAAGCTGATGACACCATCACTTTTCTTGTACCCAACATCGCCGCCATTTTGACCCTGTGCTCAAAGCTGATACAAATAGGCTCAAAAGGACCCCAAAATCAGTGTCAGCACCCCATTTTCCATCGTTCCGGATGTAGCGCAGAAAGAGCCATGATGCCCCCCCCCCCCCCAGGCCTGATAGGGTTAAAAATCATTACAAATTCCCTACACTGTATTTCCATAAAACCTTACGTTTGGGTCAACTATACTTTGATATCCTATCACTGCGTCGATTTGATCATGGTGATAGCAGATTGAGCGCTGATTAGATGATACCGAATGTATTGAGCCATCTCGCGCGTAATGTTTTCTTTGTATGCTGTGATTTTCAACACTATCGTTTATATTGTCGTGAATCTTGTCTTAAATACTGGCAGTGTCACATGGTAATGCAGGATTACATAATGAAATGTTTTGGATAAGAGGGTTTCCTGTTCTCGCCTTGTATTACCATGATTATGCAGCAAATTGCAGGATGCAAACACAGTCTTGGCTTTGGTAGTGCAACTATTTCATAGACAAGGTTCATTGATTCACGAATCGGCCGTCTTATTTCCACTGATATCGCTGTGACTATGTAGCGGTGTATTAAATAAATGAAGGATAATAAAGGAGAAGGGAATAAAGGAGATTGATATATCGGATGGCTTGTCTACAGATGCATATATTCTGAAACATCGGAGGTTTACCAAAAATACAAAACGTCTAGTCCGTCCTTCATTATTCAGTATCGCTGATCTGTACTCCTAATCCATATGACTTTCGTGTAAAGTCGTTATCGAGATAAAGTATCTCATGCACGCTTTGATTGTGCCTGTTCATATGGACACCTTGATGATGTTGAAGTGCATGGGTTCATACGACCCCTAACAAATATGGATTGTCAGCATATTACACCTAATGCATTATCGCTTCATGTTATCCAATTAACATTCCGGCTGAAATTTTTATTCGTGCATACAATCTGTAAAGTAAGTCTACAGAGATATTTGGGAAGATAGAACGTTAATAAAACATGAGCCTAATTTGCACAATATGTACTACGTGATTAAAACGAAATCAAAGAATCTTTCGGGTTTCAATGAGTTGTTCGTGAACCTTGACCAATGAACTTTTGACCTCAACCTTGGTACCCGAACCATCGCTTCCCATTGATGCATCCACTCACAAAAATATCATTTTCAATGATTTTCTGATTTTATTATCCCCAGAGATAACGACTTTGACTTTTCGACCTCGTTAGATTTCCGGTTTGCCATAAGCTTGAGGTATTCCTGCAGTTTGGTCACAATCCACATATTCAGACTGGACTAAACGCACAGACTGTGTTTGGGGACCCTTGCTATATTTAACATTCGATAGTTTCACTACATGACATATCGTCTCTCACTAATGTATCCAGTCCAATATATTATCTGAATGTCGATGATTTCCTGATTTTGGGCCAAAGTAATCTTGACCATTGTCCTAAATTCTGCTTTGGGATACATCGTGTATCAAATATCCACTCGCAATAATTTCCTGTGTTTAGGCCTCAATGACCCCGACCTATAATAACAGAGCGACCTCAGTTTTGGTGCGCGACCAATTATCTCACTGAATAGGAATCGGTCAATTTGTTTAAAAGTTAAGGACCCAAATAACGAGAGTTGGGAGGAGAAGGAGAGAAGAAGGAAATATATGTCTTCCATAGGACATCGTCAGTTATAGCTGACGTGGTCCAACAATTCAACCATAATCTACGTTAAACGCATTTAGTCCGTCGGTTCATAAATGTTAGGCAAAGCACTCTGAAGATATACACCTGGAAAAAAGTTAAGCACCCCCTAATATAATGACTAATTACACACCAATGTTAAGGTTTAGCCTGTGTTTGGTGGTAGGTATGATAATAATGATGATCCGACAAATGGTGGCGAACGTCCTTCTTTGAAAGTGACACGAACAAATATCATGGAAAGCATGTGGAAAAGGGAACCCACGAATTTTCCCAAATGCAGTTTGGGCACGCCCCATATTTCGGTATTTAATGTGCAAGGGTTGCAATATTCAATCATTGTCTGTCATCATGGCACGAAGAAGGATATCACATGCACAGAGATGGCAAATTATTGGTATGCATTCAACCGGTATGTCCTTTAAAGCAATTGGTCGTCAACTCAATATACACTACACAGTTATCAGCCGTCTGGTGAGAAAACACAGGCAAACCAAGGTGAAGGACCGTCCACGTGCCGGACGACCCCAGTGACATCACAACGCCAAGACAGGCCACTTCTGAGGCTAATTCGACGAGATCCATTCGCCACAAGTACTGTTCTGAAGAACCTCTGGTTACCAAATCGCCGTTTGCCAGGTGCCAGGTATCGGTCCAGAAGGGTCATTAAACGTCTTCTCCTGAGTGATGATCACCAACGAGTACGTTTGGCTTGGTGTGTAGCACGACACCGCTGGAATCTGAGGAGTTGGCGAAGAATTCATTGATCGGATGAAAGCCGTTCCTTCTTCGTGTAACCCATGGACGCGCGAGAGTTTGGAGGCAGCCAAATACAGCTTATACACCAAGAAACATCAAACCGACAGTTGCCTTTGGTGGGGGGGGTCAGTAATGGTGTGAGACTGTGTCTCTTATGACTGTAAGCTTGACATGGTAACAATACGTCGAAATCTGAATGGCGATCACTACATCCGGGATGTCCTTGCCCCAGTTGTTGTCCCCAATTTTAATAACCATCCTCTTGCTACCACACATGTGTTTATGGATGACAACGCTAGACCGCACCGTTCTCGTGCAGTGACAGCATTCATTCAGAATAATGCAATGAATCTTCTTCCTTGGCCCGCCATGACTCCTGATCTGAATCCTCTGGAGCACATTTGGGACATTCTTGGGCGTCGAATACAAGCACGTGAACCTCCAGTACAAAATCTGCGTGGGTTGGAAGCAGCTTTGCACCAGGAATGGCGACAGTTTCCTATCCAACGGATACGACGATTGACTGGGGGGATGCGACGCCGGGTAGAGGCAGTTATCCATGCACGTGGAGGATACACCAGATATTGAATTGGAAAAATTTCCCTTGTTACAAATGACTTTTTTATCCATTCATATCCAAACCATGTTGCCTGGTTGGCTCTCCAGCTCCATACTTGTAACGGGTATCATTTTGATCTCAAACAGTTACCTTTTTTGGTACGCCAGTGCTATCATTAAAATGATAAAGAAAACTGTCATTAATGTGTTTTTCTTGTAGCCAGAACATGACCTTACATGATAGCATGCAGTTTTACAAACTTACTGTGCGTGTACACCTCTGGTATCGACCAATACATATACATTTGTAAATGTTCATGGGGGTGCTTAACTTTTTTCCAGATGTATAGTATCTAATTCCGTCTAACCCGAGTTTGGGGGCGTGAAGTCGCCATGTCCGGTGGTACATATATGAATACGCTTGACCAAAGCATGTCTGATATTGGAGACGAAATGGAATTTAATCTGAGAGAAGAAAACTTGTCAAAGATAAGGAATTAAGACCCCTATATTTGGAATTGCGTGCTGCTAGTTGTCATGTGAGTATTATTACTTTGTCAAAGGTTCACGTGTCGTCAAAGTATGTAGTTGTCGTATGGCTAGTTCTTTATACCTGTAATATCAATCCAACACAACGCGCCACTTCACGCTGGACGTTATTCGTGATTCGTTATTCACGAGTTATGTCAGTCGGTAATTAAATCCCTTATATATTCTACGGTTACCAAATATGTGTCAATAAAGGCAGAAATCATGTCGTTAGATCAAACCATGGGATAGGATCGTGACTGTTTATCGATCACGGTTTGTCCTGGCCTTTTCATCAAGGTGCTCAGTTAAGCAAATTTATTTTGAGCGAAGCGTGCCAGCAGGTTGAAGACAAGCAATCATGATAATGATTAATACAGAATGAGTCATTAATGCTGTGGAAAAACAGAAAAATCTATACAGATAACGTAGGATGTAGGTATTCATTTTGGACCGTAATTGAATAAATTCCGCACTTCAAAAATTTGAAATACTTTTTTCAATTTAGACCGGGTGATCATTATGTTTTGATAGCATCATGGAAAAGTGTTGCTCGCTTCTCTCTTGGATTCCCAGGACAAATTGTGCGTGTGAGTAAAAGAAAATCAAATAAGATCAAGTCAAACACGTTGATTCCAACTACAATTATATTTTACAATACGTTTTATACACATTTCGGAGTTCATATTCTCGTCTCTCGTTCTTATAATTTTGATTTTCCAAAGATAAGGATGATTTTGGTTAGCCACTCTGTTCATCTCTATTCCATAATGTGCGTCCTGTGTATGATTTTGGTTACTCACTCTATTCGTCTCCATTCCATACTGTGGGTCCTGTTTATGATTTTGGTTACTCACTCTGTTCATTTCCATTCCATACTGTGGGTCCTGTGTATGATTTTGGTTATTCACTCTGTTCATTTCCATTCCATACTGTGGGTCCTGCGTATGATTTTGGTTACTCACTCTATTCGTTTCCATTCCATACTGTGGGTCCTGTTTATGATTTTTGGTTACTCACTCTGTTCATTTCCATTCCATACTGTGGGTCCTGTGTATGATTTTGGTTACTCATTCTGTTCATTTCCATTCCATACTGTGGGTCCTGTGTATGATTTTGGTTACTCACTCTGTTCATCTCCATTCCATACTGTGGGTCCTGTGTATGATTTTGGTTATTTAATCTGTTCATCTCCATTCCATACTGTGGGTCCTGTTTATGATTTTGGTTACTCACTCTGTTCGTCTCCATTCCATACTGTGGGTCCTGTGTACGAGTTTGGTTACTCACTCTGTTCATCTCCATTCCATACTGTGGGTCCTGTGTATGATTTTTTTTATTCACTCTGTTCATCTCCATTCCATACTGTTGGTCCTGTGTATGATTTTGTTTACTCACTCTGTTCATCTCCATTCCATACTGTGGGTCCTGTTTATGATTTTGGTTACTTACTCTGTTCGTCTCCATTCCATACTGTGGGTTCTGTGTATGTGTTTGGTTACTCACTCTGTTCATCTCCATTCCATACTGTGGGTCCTGTGTATGATTTTTTTTATTCACTCTGTTCATCTCCATTCCATACTGTTGGTCCTGTGTATGATTTTGTTTACTCACTCTGTTCATCTCCATTCCATACTGTGGGTCCTGTGTATGATTTTGGTTATTCACTCTTTTCATCTCCATTCCATACTGTGGGTCCCGTTTATGATTTTGGTTACTTACTCTGTTCGTCTCCATTCCATACTGTGGGTCCTGTGTATGAGTTTGGTTACTCACTCTGTTCATCTCCATTCCATACTGTGGGTCCTGTGTATGAGTTTCGTTACTCACTCTGTTCGTCTCCATTCCATACTGTGGGTCCTGTGTATGAGTTTGATTACTCACTCTGTTCATCTCCATTCCATACTGTGGGTCCTGTGTATGAGTTTGGTTACTCACTCTGTTCATCTCCATTCCATACTGTGGGTCCTGTGTATGATTTTCGTTACTCACTCTGTTCGTCTCCATTCCATACTGTGGGTCCTGTGTATGATTTTGGTTACTTACTCTGTTCATCTCCATTCCATACTGTGGGTCCTGTGTATGATTTTTTTTATTCACTCTGTTCATCTCCATTCCATACTGTTGGTCCTGTGTATGATTTTGTTTACTCACTCTGTTCATCTCCATTCCATACTGTGGGTCCTGTGTATGATTTTGGTTATTCACTCTTTTCATCTCCATTCCATACTGTGGGTCCTGTGTATGATTTTGGTTACTTACTCTGTTCATCTGCATTCCATACTGTGGGTCCTGTGTATGAGTTTGGTTACTCACTCTGTTCATCTCCATTCCATATTGTGAGTCAACGCATCATACCAGTTTTGCATCAGCAACAGCCATTGGTTTGCTTTATACGCAAAGCACCGATATAGTGGAATGAGACACTTTGGATTTGCATTTGTTGTTAAACAGATCGACTGTTACGGCGGAATGGCACACAAAGAAATGAACGAATGAAATTTGCTCCTTATTAATAATGTTCCCCTGTGCTTTATTTCGGAAATAGTTTCTTTACGGACTTTTGCTTCCAACTAAAATCCGGGACAGTAGAAACAGTAGAAAATGGGATTATACCAACATTTTTGTCTAATAGCATTCCTGTGATTATCATCTTTCCTAAAGAAAATTAGTGAAAATTGTTTCATATTCAATTCGAGGGAAATACCAATAACTGAAAGCATCTGATTCAACCGTACAACTATCTTGATGCCCTATCGTGAATACGAGCCATACATCATGTCCAACACTTATAAGGCAGCCGTGATCGATTGACATGGACGTATCCAAATCAATATTTTGTCGTAAGAATACCAGCTTCGGGTCTGTCATTCGACTGGCAACTGTGTCCCTGATCAACACATCTACTTGACAGGACACTATAATAATTCATTATCCAAATAATGCCTGTGACTAATTATCGGATTTCATTGCATGATGATCAACAGCATACCGCGATCACCACAAAACTGAATATGAGACCACAGGAGTACGGTGTGAAAAGTTATTTCAACGTTGAAGTAATCGGGTAAACAATTTATATATGAGTCACGGCTCGTTGTGTAATGATTGGCTGCATGTGGCAACAAACCACAGGGATTGTGATCTATCATCTACTGATTAAGCTAAAGAAGACTTCACAATCATTCGTTGGACAAATCATACATGTAGTTGATATTGCTTGCTTTATTCATGAACTGCGTAAAGTAGAATAAAGGAGATCAAACTAACAAACTCGCATAATCGGAATCCCCATCATCATTTAGGTGCCGGAGAAAACATTATATGCAGTAAATATAAAGTACGAAGAGACGAGAACAAACGCTGTTATGGGTGCACTCCTCTTTTTAGCGTGCATTTAGGTCCCTGGATCTAACGACCCTGTAATATAAGATCATCTGTCTTTGGGATCTCGGATTAGCGATCATGCTTCAAATGCCTTAATCGATTTAGCACAAAAAACTGGTATCGGTAAATCCCTATAGATTACAATATCTGGGTTCTGGCGGTTTGTTCAAGTACAAAGAGACGCGAAAAAACGCTATTTTAACATAAAAGAGCTATAAAGTATTTATCACGAAATTGATGGTGTCAAAACTATTACCGTCGTTCTCAAAAAGGAGCGACCTTCTCGTCAATATTCTAATACTTTTCTGTGACAATACTTAGTAAAACACAACATCTAATGGATATCGTCGTGTAAGCATCAAACCTAATTATCCGCCTAATTACCAAGTCTAGACTTGGCTCTCCGAACATCCTGTTTTACGAGGCGAGGTGAACGAGAGGTCTATCGACTGATTCCATAAGCCAACTGCTGGGGGCGATTTTCTTGAGACGCAATGAACAGAGATAAACATATTGATGGTGATAATAAAGAATTACCACAAATCATAATGTAACCCAGCGCCTTCTCCTGGGAAAGCTGATGCTAATAATTGAATTAATACTGTCGTCCCAGCAGATGGCTTGTGTGTTTAATTCATTTCTAGTTTGATAATTCATCTCAGGGCCGTGAAAAACTAAAACTGAAGGTAATTTTGCTGACAAAATGGGTTAACACTGCTTGCATTTGTAACCGGTTTTGTCCAAGCATGCTACATCCTAAAACATACAACATAATCAGAAGTGTTCTTGACCGTACAAGTTGAATGAACATCAACTGTTTCACCGCAGCTTATTATAGCATATTGCAAATAACATTGATCGATCCCATGGTGAATTATCAAACAAATGTCCACCTCGAAACCTGATCGAATATAGCAGTAGGTTTCTAAAAAAAAATCCCGTTATTGGATATCTGGATATGTTAGTGTATGTGTACTTGGATATTTAGTATATGTTCAGCCAGCATAAAAATATCCCCGCCAATAATCCAAAGAGCTTTTTCGGTAGACAGCTTCAAGAACAGGCATAAAAGAAAATAAGTTTATTGCCAAAGAGAAGCGGTCAACATTGTTCAATGATGTTGTATTCGTAAAATCTTTATAACAGACAAGTATTCTTGAATCCATATGAAATTCCAAGTCGTTGTCTAAAATAATCTATAAAGACCTATTGTCTGGTAAGATGTATTTTCTGTGAAGTTATATTAGAATAATAATAACAACATCAAGAAAAGAATAATTGACACAAGAGGATGTTATTCCTGCTGCCAGATTGGCCTCTAAATCCAGATTGACAGCTTCAACGTGAATGACCCTGCGACTTCTCAGCTGGGACATATACTAACAGGCCCAGTAATAATCGATGAACTTAGGCGAAACTTGGCAATATCGCCGATGGTGACCCTTTTTGTCGCCATTAACTATATTGAACGATATGGGTTGATTCAGCATGCCGCGTTAACGAATTTTTTCTTCTCGCAATTTTGACGCAATACGAAGGTGTGGATAACACGGGTATAGGATCGTCTGTCGTATTACGCAGTTACGTCACATTTGAATAAAATCCAAACGTTTGGACAAAACGGAAGTAACACAGCAGTGGACCATTCAATTTTATTCACTATATGACGGTAAATGCGACAAAAGTCAATTAGCTGATAAGCTCCTTCTCGTGTTAGGGGCTTTTTCTGTGACAGTACATTCGTATCATTCCTTATATGACTCTCTCTTGTCTACAGAATAGGAGTGATTGCCGAACATCAAATAATTTAACTGTGGGACCGATGATGTCTCTTCCTGGAGTACCTTAGAGATGAGCTCACAAACAAAAGCTGCGCGGGGCTTCCTTTTTTCACAACGTTGGACAAATGTCCACATATTTCCGTACTTCTAGTGTATTTCCTGGTTTTATTTTGAAGCTCCACCAAAGTGCATATGTATTAAATGCAGATTTGACTGCAAGGTGCAGTTCACATATCGTGGAATAACATGATATTTAGTCATGCCAGTATTCCGTGTTAAATATTATGACGATTCACAGAAGGACATTGAAGAAAATGAATGGGGGTTGATTTCAGTGTATGGAAATGAACGTATTATAGTTATACTGAACGCAGTACACAATTGTCTACTCATACCGGACACTATTCAGTGGAATACATTTTTTCCCCAGAGATTTTGTCTACCCATCCGATGGACTTTTTTTGTGACTACAGCACAGTTGTCTTGCCGCACAAATGGAAGATTGGACGGGTCTCTATTTCACATGCACTATTTATCAATTTCACTCCAGCGTTATACTGTGGCGTCCCTATTGTTACTAGCGTCTGGTCCGTCATTCATAATTCAGCCGTCGTCCATTAAAGAATATCCGCGTCCATAATTCAACGTAACGTTGTCACGTTAGTAACGTTTTGCTCGTTGTTGATGTCAAATGAAAGCATTGTTCCAACGTGTGTATATAAATGTGGCAATCATATCCTTCGAGTCAGGGGGCGGGGTCTCATTTCATTGGTGACAAAAAATAGACAGTATACTATCTGCTTTTTGTTGCAAATTTATCTCCCGTTCGACCTGGAGCCCTGTCCCTGTTCTAAGCATTTCTTTAGACAGAGTTTTTTCCTTCATTTCCATAAAAAATACATATGAGACAGGGACTGGATCCAGACTACAATTCAATGGTAATATTCAATTACTCTAATGCTGTCAACGAGTTTGACTGGGATTTATACACGTCTGGAGGCTATAGTTGTGATTGTGAATCATCGAACTTTATCTATACACCATGCAAGCATGTTGTGACTGGTGACCTTGATATAGTTAGTGAAGAGGACCTAAAAACACTCCTGTTGAAGGGACCTAAACATGGAGAGCCGAGAACCTGAAGGCGGACCAGAGGATAGGCCTGACTGCAATAGAAGAGTATGTTATTGAGTGGTCAAAGCCAGAAAAAGTTGAACCTGCAGTACTCGTTGACTGGCTGGAACTCACCAAGAACAAGATCGTTGAAACAATCCGCCATATTGACAGTAGTACCCTCCCCCAAGAAACCTCATTTCTCAAGAAGTTCTAGCAAATCTCCAGAGTAAATTCGTCATAGTCCCAGCAGACAAAGCTCCAAATAAAATAATATTCATATGTAAATATTACTATTACCAGTATAAGCATACCATCGCCGAATACGTCTACTTACTCCCAAACAACAATTACTCTGGAAGATTTATTTAACAATCACAAAACGTTTCTCAAGGAAAGAGGTATTTGTCTATCTCATAAAGATATGCCGAAAATATAGTGAACTCACAAAATGTATAAATCACCATACAAAGCTAGATTCATAGCTGGTTGTAGAAGCTGCACCACCTTTCAACCATGTTGACGAGGGCCCTTCAAGAGGTAAAATCATTTTGAGAAAGGTATTCCGCCACCATTTCTAAGTTTCTAAGAACTCTGGCAATGGATACGTGTGTATATTGAAAAACTCAAAATATCTTACGGTATCCACATTGGATTTCTCGACTCTCTATACTACAATACCTCATCAGGACCTTATTGACCGTCTTAGTTCATTAATAGTATCGGTGTTCAAGAAAACTGATCGTAGATATATTATGTCAGAAGCCATAAACCATTCTTTAGCTATACTACAAATATTTCTTTGTTTACAGAGTTGCTCGAATTTCTCAATAATAATATCTATGTGAAATTTGGCAATACAATATATCAACAGCATATAGGTATTCCAAGGTACTAATTCTGCACCCCTAATGTCTGACCTATATATGTTTTCTTATGAATACGATTATATACAGACGCTTTCAAAAACAGATTATTCCAACGCCCCTTCCTTCTCGTTCACCAAATGCTATATATAGGATCTTCTTGCTCTGGATAATCGCTATGTAAATGACGCTGCGAAGGATATATATCCACCTTCACTGGATTTGAAGGAAACTACAGATGGCTCTAGCGGCACATCTTATTTAGACCTATATCTCTATCAAATGAAGCGGACCGTCTCTCTAATGAGATGATTACAATTTCGACATCGTAAACTATCCCTATCTGGGCAGTAATATACCCGCGGGGCCTGACGTATACATATCTCGCCTAATCCTGTGTTAAATGTGACGATTTTAATCAACGTCACAAAACATTATTGCGGAAACTTGCAAAACAGGGCTATATCGTCAAGCGCCTCCACTCGAAGTTTCTCAAATTTGGCGATACATATCGCATGCAGATACCAAAATACGAGCGTACTGTGCAAGATCTATGGCGGTACGTTTCGTAACTGGTGTCTATAATTGCGCTTAACTCGGGGATAGGGGCCGTATGAGCCTATGAATTTCAAGATCCTAATAGTGTTCATATGAACAGTCACAATCAAAGCGTGACTGAGATACATCATAACGACTTTACAACGTATATCAAATGAATTAACAATACTGATCAGCGAGACGGATTTGATATTCTTGGAACATCGTAATGTCTTACTGGCATCATTGAAAACCGTTGACCGCTTCTGTCTTGCAGGAAATTAGCCTAGTTTTATGATACTATGATTTATCCTTTTAATTTGGTGCTAATGTTATTTTTCGAATTAGGTCTTTGGATTATGGACGCGGAAATCCTTTAATGGGCGACGGCTGAATATTGAATGACGGACACAAATGTTTGTGTTGATACGCAAACAAATGCCTTAACCCTACCTGGCCTGGGGGGCCATTATGGCCCCCCCTACCAAACTTTCTGCGCTATCTCCGGAACGACGAAAAATGAAGTGCTAAACCTCCGGGACTTTATAGTTTATCATATTGGGGTCATTTTGAGCCCATTTGCATAACCCCCCGAGCAGAGGATCATGGGAAAATTCAAGATGGCGGCCACGTGGGGTACTAGAAAAGTTATGTTTTTGTCACATTTCTTCAAAATTTCTGCTTTTCCGCGATGAAAAGTGGGCAAAAACTATTTTATTTCACATTACATTAATATTTACTAATTTATCACGCAGTTTTTGCGGAGAAATTGCATAAATGAAAAATTCGGAAAATCCGACCGAAAAATCGACCAAAAAAATGCCATTTTTGAAAATGACGTCACTGTGACATCATCAAAGCGGCCATCTTGGGACTTTTTTTACATTTTCTGGTAGAGCTTGACCCAAGGGTATAGTGTGATAAGTTTCAGTCCCCTAGCTCAAGGGATAAGAAAAATAATTAGGGGGGGCCATTTCGGCCCCCCCCCCCCCCAGGCCTGGACAGGTCCCAAAAAGCCCAGGCCAGATAGGGTTAACTTATCAACTACCTCCAACCCAATGTTGAAAACATGCCGTGTATGATGCAATCTGTCCTTTTGGTGTAAGACTCTCGCAAGCTAAAGCTAAACATCACAATGCAGACAGATATTAGATATAGGTAGAAATTGTAAAGGTCATCTACGAACGCATCCCTTGAGAGATCTCAGTGATGGTAGTTAATGTGTATACACCAGAGATGTCATAAATCTTGCCAGATTCTCTTACTAAGTGATACATAATGGATTCAAAACTACTGGGATTTGATGTGACATTAGTTGACGGAGCTGATGATCGAACCATTAATCATGCCAAACACGCAGGGACACACCTAAGGATAAACTTTACTATATCGTACAGTGATATCAGTATCAAGGGAGAATGATTTGATTTGATCTATCAAATAGGCAAGAGGTCATTTCCCAAAAGAGGTCTAGGAATAGGTTCTGTCAAACTTTTATAGAAGAAGCTGACAACCTATCTTAATCGATGCTCTATATATCACTCTTTAAAAGTATCCCATTTGGCATCTTGATGAATGAAGTCAAGGGTCATAAATTGGGTCAAAAGCGGTAGAATATTACAAAATTGGTACTTTCTCACGGTTTTGGTCTTAAATCAGAGTGTTAAAGCAGAAAACACATGCCATTTAATAGTCCAGGTCTCACTCGTCCAATATAACAGGGCTTTCATCTTGACACTTGACCCCAGGATCAGAAATTGGATCAAAAGAGATCAAAGGAGGTGAAATCTTTGAATAATTCTCACTGTTTTGGGCATAAACCACCTAGATCGTTTGAAGGACCAGGCGTTGGTCTTCATAAGTGTTCATCTTGACAATTACGAAACCCAGGGATCATAAATAGAGTCAGAGTCGGTCATGATCCCAGATTTAGCAACATTAAGTAATTATCGTTTTCTTAATTCTTAGAAGATGACAACCCGTCATATTCTATAGCCTAGGCGTCGATAAATCCCAGATTTAGCAACATTAAGTAATTATCGTTTTCTTAATTCTTAGAAGATGACAACCCGTCATATTCTATAGCCTAGGCGTCGATCTGCAAATATAACCGGCTTGACTAATGACCGCAGTGGTCAGAAATTAGGTCAATTTTATCCCTGAATTTAATCCTAAGATTCATGTCCAATCGACCGAGACGGTTTCTCGATAAACGAGTAAAAGCGATAAATATCTCGCCTCGAAGGATCCCGATTTATCTCTATCGATTGTTGTCCCAGTTCGCTTCCGATTTTCTTTCGAAACACGAGATCATCTCGATTACAAGCGTCTGTTCCGTCATTCATAATTCAGCCGTCGTCCATTAAAGAATATCCGCGTCGATAATCCAAAGACCTATTCCATATTCCATATAACAGTATTAGCACCAAATTCAAAAAGACAATCATAGTATATACATAAACATAGGCTAGTTTCCTGCAAGAGAGAAGCGGTCAACAGTTTTCAATGATGCCGACAAGACATCATGATGTTCCAAAAATATAAATCCGTATCGCTGATCAGTATTCTTAATCCATAATAATCGTTGTAAAGTCGTCATCTAGAGAATGATGTGTCTCAGTCACGCTTTGATTGTGGCTGTTCATATGAACACCACGAGGATCTTGACGTACATGGGTTCATACGGCCCCTAGTCCCGGGCTAAGCGAAATTAGTCACAAGTTACGAAACGTAGCGCCATAGATCTTGCACGCTACGTTCGTATTTTGCTATGAGCATGCGATATGTATCGCCAAATTTGAGAAACATTGAGTGGAGGCGCTTAGGCGCTGTTTGATGAGTTTCTGCAACAACGTTTTGTGACGTTGATTAAAATTGTCACATTTAACACAGGATCTAGCAAATGCTACTAGGCGAGATATGTATACGCCATATGCAGGTCCCACTGGAATATTACTGTCCAGAAAGGGATAGTTTACGATGTCGAAATTGTAATCATCTCTTTTGTCATAAAGTCGACGAGAGAGAAGGCCCGCTTCATTTTTATAGAGATATAGATCTAAATATGATGTGCCTGTAGGGCTATCTGTAGTTTCCTTTAAATCCCAGTGAAGGTGGGTATATATCCTTCACTGCGTCATATATATAGCGATTATCCACAGCGAGAAGGTCGTCTATATAGCGTTTGGTGAATGAGAAGGAACGAGCATTGAATGGGTCAGTTTTTGAAAGCGCCTGCATATAGTCATATTCATAAGAGAACAGATACAGGTCAGCCAACAGGGGTGCACAATTAGTACCCATTGTAATACCTATTTGCTGCTGATATAGTGTGTTGCCAAATTTCACATCTTCCTCGAAATAACTCGACTTGCTTCGAGAAGGGAATCGAGATGCCTTCAAATTAAGGTTTGAACAACTAGTAAGGCGTATGCTCGTTATACATGTACTTCTTTGTGGCAGCGAGATTAATCTCGGCGAGTACATATGCAAAAACACGGATAATGAATTAGATGGAACATGAATCATTTAATACTATTTTGTTATTCCTTCTAAAGATCTGTAGTCGCATATTTGCTCAGGCAGCACAAATTCTCTACATGTTATGTATGGAAAGAAAGAAACATCAGCAATTCAAATTGTATAAGCTGGCTCATTATTATTCCTTGTAACTCATTTCGGCCCTGTTTTTAAAGTTTGAATCACTTGATGAGATACGTAGGGGAACTGCGCATTGAAACAAATTCTAGATAAAGTCTAGAATAACATATGTTCATCTGAAACTATATCAGCATTGGAGATCTTTATTGATAATAATTATTTGATAGCACCTTTGCATTAAAATTATGAGATTTCCCGGTACCCAGAAATACAGGATATATTTTATTCACTGGAAACCGGGGAATATAAACATAAACGTGCGATCGAAGTGTTTGAGCATATACCCTATCACCCTTTCACACAGACAACACGTGGTATCGTTGATAGTAAAATGTATGTGACCTTTTGGCTAAATCGTGATTGCACCCTGAATTGAGTGGTAGTTAATTTCATTATTTGGTTAATTTGCTAGACACTAGAATCAGCAATAAATAATAGAACGTGAGTATATTATCATGAGCCGTCAACAGCATTGTTTCAGTTTCTTCTCCTCCACGCTGTTGTTTCAAGGCGACGATTTTTCACAGAACAATTGTGGCGTGAATCATCAACACGTCTACTTGAGAATTCCGCTAACCTCTTCCAGGCAAGCTTATATCCAAAATAAATGTTCTTGATATAATCTCCTTATGTGAAAAGAAAGCAGCAATTATCAGAAAAATCGAATCTGCAATGAATAATACCAAATTCTAAAACAATTTACACACCGAGGTTAATACACCGATCGAACACTTAAGATAACTTCCATTTTTTGCTGGTATCTGGTATCAGGTATCAGGTATCACACCTGATTAGGTCAGTCGTCAATGAAGAGATATCACGGGATACCCAGTTAGCCCGGATTATATTCTGTAGCCTTACATTTGTGTAAAGAAGTAGATATTATGATATTCTGAGTTAACTGACCTCGAAGATGAGCATATTAGCTGCGATGTGCATATTAGGTCTTTGAATATAGTCACAATATCCCGATTCTGCTTACAGAAATATAGATTGTAATTATTTATATATTATTTATTCCTGCTTAGATTTTAATTCTATCTTGATTATGGACGCGACAATGATTGATGGACGACTGAATGTCGCATCTTACGCTTGTACCAAATGTCAGAATGAACGCAAAAACGTCGGGGTTCTACCTGGATTTCCTTTGACTTCCACGTTATTATAGAGCATTGTGTGTGACTATTGAAGGATATGTATATTGGAGCGCGTTGATAACTTCATCGGTTCAAATTACTCTTCATGCCAGACACAAGCAGTTTCTGAGAGCAAAGGGCTTTGCGGAAATGAAATTATCTTAAACCTTTCTATTGGGAACTCAAAGACGCAGTTAAAATTGCTCAGGGACCAGCGAGTGAAAGCCCTCGATTTTTCTAAATTGCTGAACCCTAGATGTCGCATTATTGCTAGTCTAGCAGACATTTAACAGTTGCATGACCGTCTTCCAGTTATACGGATTCAGCAAAATGGTTCCTCAAACAGATAATTGAAGTTATTACCTGGAGAAGACTTCGCCCTACATAGGTTGAGCCCAATTCGAAGCAATGGAATTAGCTTTTCCTGTCTAAAATACATGGAATTGAAATGAACAATTACAAAACATATTGAAACCAAATATTCGTGGACAACTTTTCTTGAAGCATTTGTCGCAAAGGTCAACATTTCTCATATCACCTAATATTAGAGGGAAGTAGTCATTTTGATTGAAGATGTTCGTACCGAAATTCACAGATACGTGCATGCGCCCAATCGTGATAGAAGAAATTGAGTTCTTTTTCAAAACCATTACCAGGATAACAACTTGTTCGTAGTTCAGGATTAATTCATTGTCAAAGCGAATTCATCCATGCTATGTACGCAGATAATGCGCACATGTATAAAGCGCATATTGTGATAACATATCGTGCATATATGGTCACTCTCTTTAGTTGCATCAGCGCTTGAGCCGGAATAGGTACGCGTGTCGAACATTGTATTTCAGACATAATTAGTCATGTATTGAATTCTAGTTATATTGTCAGGGACCAATTTTTTTATTTCTTACTCACCGAAGGGGATCACGCGAAGGGGAACAGGCACCATATCCGATGTGTTTTGGTTTAACACCAATGATCCAAGCTCGCACTAATCATTATTTTTTCTGTATATTACATCTTGAAATAAAATGCCTGCATTTTTAATCCACATTTACTGTCGTTTGCATCAGGACAGAAAGAAAGAGAAACGCTAAATTTCTCTCGCATCCCTGTGTCGTAGAAACATTTAATCCAGCAAAGCCTTGACCAAATGTCTGCCTGTGAGCCCTTATTAACTCGTAATGCAATTTGGATTCGCAGTAATTTGAAGCGAAGATTTTGAGTCAGAATAACGGCTTAACAGGTCGATAATTGGTCTAAAAGATGACGGCGTGACGGAATGCAACTTAACACCAAGGGTGAGAAATAACATTGGTAAATATTATGCCAAACACGCAGGACGTACTCGATGACGTATGTAAAGGATAGTCTTGAACAAAAGAGGAAATTGGAAGAGAGTCTGTGGGGAAGTGAATATAATAAACATGCAATATTACGCAATGAACTGTTCAAGACAGGGAGACAAAAGAGGGTATATCAAATACGACTACTACAAATGGGATATGGTGGTGGCATATGTGCCTGAAACGATAGCGATAAATGCATAATCAAACTGCTCGGGTTAAGTAAAGCACACAATGAATCGACAGAGGAGTTGCCTTATTAATGATTTTATTAGGTATGTCTGGAAAACTAGCAAATAAATGGAATTGATATGGACTCTCGTCTGTGCGTAGGTAAGATAGAGTTGGTGTAGTCTGAAAGTCTGTCAAGAAGACATTGCACACAATTCGTTCCACATCGGGCGATCAGGGCAGTCAGTTGATCGAGAATAGGTCATGACATAGGGGCATACTTCCCGGACATAAACTGAACAGACTTAATATACAATAAGAAGGACGGATTCTTCATGCCGAGGAGTATCTACAATTATGTACTGTGTCACTCTAGGTACATACGTGCACCATATCTGTCAAAATGTCGATGGAAAATGCCTCAACATTGTCGGACATATACATTCATGTAGGCACATTGCCGCAACGGACAACTTGGATATCAAGACGGTCGCCATCTAAAACCTGTTTCAGTGAATAATTGAACTAATAAAGCAGACATCAATTGTATTAATGGGAGTGCACCGATATGTTGAGGCCCAAGCAATCCGAATATGTTCGATGTTAAGATGGCTGGGTCATTCCCCAGGGGGTAAATCGCAGCGATTCTATATTCACAAATTTCCCGTAACCATATCCACATTTGTGCCGCGTTTTTGACACATATAACAAAATCATGATTTTGTCTCTGCTGATATCTGCCAAGCTGAAAGTGAGACGCAACAGGGCCAGATACATCTGCGGCTATAGCAAGATGCGTCTGTCTGAGATAGAGAATTTTACCAGTCGAAGGCGTCTTCGTTTAGGTCGCTTTATTTTTCCCTTTCGGCCTATATTTCAACAAACGAGATGTCGAAATAAGTTAGTGATAGATGGCGACACCATTGGTTGACAGGATAGAAGGAATGGGTCTGTTGATGAGGGATAAACACAGCTACAAACTGTATTGGTTACCGGGCCCTATCAAAGGCGTGAAGCCAAGAAAAAAGGTCAGCTCAGAAAGTTGGCTCAATCACTCGGAGACCAAAGATCTGAATTAAACCTCTAACCTGGGGAGAATTAACCCGATGATTTATCCTGTCCGTGATGGCTACCGTGGGTGTCTTCGCGGAGATGAAACACTGGGACAAAAGAGCAGAATACAATCGCGGTGGATGAATACTGCTTTCTCCTGTCCCTTAACTTTTCAATAACTTTTCCAATGACTATGGTAATGTTATGGCTATGTGTGCTGCATTTAACCATTTTTCTTTAACTGACCCCGTAAAATCAGCGCTACTTGTCTGGAACGTTATATCTTGCGGACATTCAACCGGATGCAATTCGGCGTAAATGAGACCATGTTCTACACAGACCAGCCTGAGGAATAGCAATTTATTACCAACTCGATTCATAATATATTTTCTTCAATGCCAAACATTATATGGTGAACAAACATCACTCCCATCTCAGTGCTCCATCTGTGATGAGTGTGATAGATACATGTATTATATATGTTGTACATTTCCTCAAAGATCTTCTCTTGAAAAATATCCTTGTCAAGATTAATGGTATTTAACAAAATACTTTGTATTTTTCGCTAATATCTTATCAGTCTTTGCCTGGATCTCAAGTTAAACCTCTTCCCAGAATGCGACAATCAAGGCTCGAAAAAAATTAGTTGACAGTGTGTTGATTCTTTGCAGGTTTGATTTCTAGCTGAATTGTGTTATTTTTTGGAGATACTCTTAATATCGGCGCAAGATAATCTAAATAATTTTATGTCCCTGGACATACATATGAATTTACCACACAGACAGTTATAAAATACAGACGTTTCACGTTATTTTAGGACCCAAGACACTGGGTTATCAAATGGAAATTTCGTGGGCGTAAAGTACTATGAAGGCTGGAATGTATGTTCTACATATAGCAGATATGTGAACAGACGATCGGAATGTTCGAGACATACTTCCTAAAGAGCACATGAAATTCATGACAACATATATATTCAACCAAATATCAAACAGTTTCGACTGTAAAACAAATCAAACATTACCAACTGATTCTATGTGAAGATGTTACGTATAAAAAGTCAAACAATCTAATTTATGAGTTCACGAGGACAGATAGATCGAGAACCTTGAATGATCTTCTGTAGCTGGTATTGGTTTCCTGTATAATGTATGACGTATTGAACCAAATATGAAACGTGCATGTATTAACATTTGAAGGTTTGACGAAATATGTAAGCTGTGGAAAAAAACGTGATGACGTCTGGGGACTGAAAAGCAATCATCTGACTCCACAGGAAAGCCGACCTCGGCATCTCATATTTCAGCTTAGAATACGGAGGAATATTGCAAATGTTAATGTGGAAACTATGAAGTAACCCCTAGGACCGATTAGCTCGAAATATCATTTGCACTTTCATTCCTAGGCATACATGTATAGAAGTCGGCGTATTTAAATTGATCTGGAGCTTGCGTTTAGATGGAGATATTTTCAACTTTTTCAAAGCTAATGACGTTTCGTTGGAGATACTTTCAACTTTTTCAAAGCTAATTTGCAGTGCAGTTTCAATTTGCAGTGCAAGTATACCCCAACTCGTAGATCTCTTTCATTTCTAACAGTACAAAAGTGCTATACCTCATCAGGCTAAGATCAAATAAACAGTGAAATAAAAACAGTGTTCACCATACTATTTGTAAATATATTTCACCATGTTGCCTGCATCCTATTGGATAAACGATGCTGTTGAGTTACTAGGGAAATTAGCCTTATTTTTCTCCTTAAAGCAAATTTTAACAGTCACATCTTGTCAAGTTTTATATATAAAGCAGGTATTATATATATTTCTTACGAAGTAAAATCTTGTATGAAATAAAAATGGAGGATCATCATAATCTTTTTGTAAAACATAGCAGCAAAACAGATAAATGATAGCTGACCAGTGTTCGATGTCCACGAGGAAGTGGGGGGAGAATTGGGAGGGTGATTTTTTTTTACGTTTGTCCCTTTGCGAAAGGTAATACAAATGGCTTCTGAGTACCAGGATGATAATCTCCAGTCCCATCAACACCCTGAATGTTGAAAAAAGAAATGGTTCTTTTTGGTCAGATATCAATATCTTCTCAATTTTTGTCCTATTTTAGGGCGACCGAAGACTTTTATTGAGAAATTTTGCCCGGTTCGAAAAATTCCCTAATTCACATCATGTTATTGCTCTACAAGTACATGGAAATGACCGTAATCTGCTTCATCAAACACTGATGTTATCGCTCAGTTATTATCAGCTGTGAATATTACAAGTCCAATCTACATGTTTACAAATCTACATGGACTTACAATCCAAGGCCAATCTACATGTACATGTTTACAGTTAGTATCCATGCTTGTAGTTTTGATTGGATGCCGGTTTTCAACTGAATGTCGGCTCTGACGATTGTATACAAACAGCTTCAATCACACAAACAGAAATGTATCAGTCCCGGTAAATGACGTCAATAACAGACGTCCTTTTGATTACATTTTGGTTGCTTAAAACGAAACCTCATGCATAATCCACACTGCCCTTATGTATGAAGGAAGTCACGATTATGCTGACATATCAATGTAACCTGAGATTCAAACTTCAATTGACGTCAATTGGAGATGCCTTCAATTGTGACATCGTTTTTTTTTAAGTTCATCTGTAATGTTGACTATTGGTCTTTCTTATTCTTATCCATACATCATAGAACACGAAGATTCTATGAATTTCTAACTCTCAAATATTGATTTACCGGACGGTTTGCTCAATCTGTCGAGAAATGATAACATTACACTCTAAAAAATGAAATTCATTCGGATCGCGTTATCCAGACATCCTTGAAAAAGTTGATCGCTTCTCTCTCGCAAGAAATGTCTGTTCAAATCCATTTCGTTATATGCCTGCTTGGATTTAGTGCAACTATGGCCATGCTCATAGGGCCTTCCGGCTTTTGACGAGGAATTTCTTTATCGCTTTTGAATGTGGCATGTCAGTTGAATTTTCAAGGCCGTGAGTATCGCGTAAATATCTCATACCCTCAAGTAGATTCTAGTGTCAAATCCTGTATAAAATCACAACAAGGTGCTCCTCTGAGAACTAGCAGCGTTTGGTTTAGATGAACCCGCAACCTTGGATCGAGATCATTACTTTCATATTGTTTATGTATATAACACTCACCTAACATAGGATCTGTTATTGTAACGACGACCATCAACCTGCATACAAAAGAGGAAATTAACATTGCGTGTGTATCCTTGTAGGATACTTCCCTAATTAAGCTGGAAGGTAATTTCCGAGAAAGCTCATTAATCATCAAAGAGTAGAGAGGGCAGTGGTGTGACTACTACCGTGTTTAGCTGACTAGGACTAGAAAAAGGTTAATATATGATGCAATATTCAGCTTTACCGTAATACAGGTTGGTTTTCAATACATTCTGGAACATTAATTAATTCCAATAGATAAAACGGTCAGAAGGTACTATTTACAATGTAATTTAAATAACGTTACGATGTCCATGGCAGTCGTCTTGAGCCAGAAGAGCTCGAGATGAAAATCCTCTTACGAGTTAATATCTAGGAGGATTGGCACACTATTCCATATCTGGCTGAGCCGATATCAAAGACATACAGAAAAACAATAGCACGACCTGTAAGGTACTGAGGTCTATTAACTCACTGATAGCGGAATCCATATCTCCAACCCAAAAACATTCCCTCGTCGATGTCACCAATATTTCCTTGGCGCGGACTATGTCTCACATCTGGTGTTTTTCATTTGATTTGATGACCTCCAAAAACACTTAGATAATATACACGAAAGGGCCATGATGGAAAGGTCGAGCAAAATGACCACTCCGATGATGGGTAATGTAGGCAACGTGTTAATTTTCTATAAGAAGATATATTGTTTCAAGACATTATCTCTTAAATTCAAGTACTTTTATCTAATATTAAATGTCAAGTACTTTCTCCAGATATCATCATTCTCTGTATAACGACTTTAACACGAAAATCATATGGATTAAGAATATTGATCAGCGATACGAATTTGATATTTTGGAACATCATGACGTCTTGCCCACATCATTGACAACTGTTCACCGCTTCTCTTTTGCAGGAAGCTAATCATGTTTATGTATGCTATGATTGTTTTATTAATTTGGTACTAATGCTGCTTTATGAATTAAACCTTCGAATTATAGACGCAGAAATGTTTTACACTCGTACACTGGGGATTGGTGAGCCGTATCGTCGTCAGATGAAAATGACGGCATTCAACACAAAAGACTAGTCTGTAAGGCCCGATGTCGACCCGGCATCAACAAGAGAATTACGGTGGCCATTTGTGCTGAGACGATAGCGATACATTCGTACTCGAACTGCTTTGGAGCTACAGAGAAGTGGCCTAATGAATGATTTCACTTGGATGTCCGAGAAGTTGGAAAAATTGACTGATATGGAGTCATGTCTGTGCTCAGAGCAAATAAAGATAGTGTAGCCTCCGTCTCTCTTGGAGACATTGCACATAATTTGATCCACATCTGGCGATCGGGAAGTCAGTTAATACTCAAACTATGGAATAGGTTTCACGCAAATCCCCTTATATTGAGAGATAATTTCTGGAGAAAAATCGAATACACTGAATAGACAAGAGGAAGGACGGGTTCTCCATCCTCGAGAGTATCTGAAAGTATGTACTGTATCAGTCCAGGAACATATATGGGCCATATTAGCCAATCTATCTATGGAAAATGCCATAACCATGTCGGACGAATACATGTAGGCACACTGTCGCGAGAATATCCTGGATTTCGAGACCACCACCGTGATTGAATTTATCGGGTATCAGCTGTATTTATGTGGCTGTACCGATATACGGAGGACCAAGCAATAAGGGCTATCTTTGTGTTCATCTTGGCAGGATCATCCCCTGGGGAGTAAATCGGATCGAGTCTATATCTACGAATTTTCCGTGACTTTATCGATTGTCGTGCCAAGTTTGAGACGTCTATGACAAAATCTAAATTATTTGTACAATCTGCACGTGATTAGCAGTCAGATGTTATATTTAGTGGTCAGCCGTCGTCCGTGAAGAATTTCCGTATCCATCATCGATCGGCAGCAAAAGCCAAGTAGGCATAAAAATAGATGAATATATGCATGGACTAGAAGTGTGCATGGTTCTGTTCAATGTCATCGAATTCATATATTATATTAATATATTCGAATGATTACTACATTCTGAAGATAGTACCGTGAAGTTAGTTATTGTGAAGTTAGGTCGAGGGAGCTCCCGCGAAAAATCAACGCTACTAGTCTGGAACGTTCTACCTTGGACATTAAACCGGATGTAATGAGGCGTTTATGGGACCCTGTTTCATATAGCCCAAACTGAGAAACGGGAATTTATTACCAACCCAACCCAAGCCAAACAATATTGGAAGAAAACATCCCACGTTTATTTCAATGCCTTTTGCGTGTTGACTGTATGTAGAGGAGATGAATATCATCAACCGTCTTGTGTATTTCTTCAAAGATCCTCCCTTGAAAAAGATCTTTATCAACAGTAATAAATACACTGTATTTTCCGCTAATATCTAACTTGGCTAGTCTAGGTAAACACACGATCGTACTCTTGACAAGATTCGACCAAATTTACTTCCTACGGAGCACGTGACCATCGTGCTCAAACCAAATGTCAAACAGTTTCGACTGTAGGAAAAAAATCATACTTTACGAATTGATTTTGTGTGGAGATATGACGTGAAAAAGTCACCCAATAGAATACGAAAACATTGATTGATCTTTTATGTCTGGTGTTGATTACAATGATTGACTTTCTATAGCTAGTACTGATAACAGTGATTGATCTTCTATAGCCGGTATTGAATACATTGATGGAGCTTTATAGGTGGTATTCTTTGCTGAGAACCAAATAGAAAACGTTTTATGAAAACTGTATGAGATGAACAATACGAATTAATGTGCAGGACCGATTAGCTCGAAACATCATTTGCAGTTTCTTTGATAGGCATATAGAAGTCGGCGTATATAACACACGGCTATTTTATGGATAACAACTTCTTTTATTGATCTGAAGCCGACGTTTCGTCGGAGATACTTCCAACTTTTTTAAAGCTAAAAGCGTTTCGTTGAAGATACTTCCAACATTTTCAACGCTAATTTGAAGTTCAGATTCAATTTGTGGTGCAAGTATACTCTAACTCGTCACTGGCATTAAACACTCGCGTTATCGCTCGGTCAGTATCTCCCACCTGTGAAGTCAAAGCTACCTGCTCACAGTTTGTATCCAAGCTTGCAGTCTTCATTAAAGCCGCAGAAATTCTTCATGGATGAGGGTATTCAAGTGAATGTCGGAGCTGACTCTTGTTTATATACAGCTTCGATCACGAACAGGAATGTGTCCGTCACTGTAAGGTGATATCTTGTTTATATACAGCTTCGATCACGAACAGGAATGTGTCCGTCACTGTAAGGTGATATCTTGTTTATATACAGCTTCGATCACGAACAGGAATGTGTCCGTCACTGTAAGGTGATATCTTGTTTATATACAGCTTCGATCACGAACAGGAATGTGTCCGTCACTGTAAGGTGATATCTTGTTTATATACAGCTTCGATCACGAACAGGAGTGTGTCCGTCACTGTAAGGTGATATCTTGTTTATATACAGCTTCGATCACGAACAGGAATGTGTCCGTCACTGTAAGGTGATATCTTGTTTATATACAGCTTCGATCACGAACAGGAATGTGTCCGTCACTGTAAGGTGATATCTTGTTTATATACAGTTTCGATCACGAACAGGAATGTGTCCGTCACTGTAAGGTGATATCTTGTTTATATACAGCTTCGATCACGAACAGGAATGTGTCCGTCACTGTAAGGTGATATCTTGTTTATATACAGCTTCGATCACGAACAGGAATGTGTCCGTCACTGTAAGGTGATATCTTGTTTATATACAGCTTCGATCACGAACAGGAATGTGTCCGTCACTGTAAGGTGACATCCGTACGAAACCTCGGTATGCATAAATTCACATTGCCCGCATAGGTTTTAAGGAAGCCACGATTATACAGACACATCACTCGAACCTGTGATTGAGACTATTATTCGGGTCAGGTGTACATAACTAAAACTTTGACGTTCCGTTGTTTAAGTTAATCTGTAATGTTGATTATTCATCTTTCTTGTTCTTATTCATACATCACAGAACACGAAGATTCTATGAATTTTCACTCCTCAAATATTTATTTGCATGACGTTTTGCTCAATATGGTATGATTCGTACAGTTTCAAGAAATGATTACATTACACTCTAAAAAGCGAAATTCATTCGGATGAAACAATACTTGTCAATGACACGCATTATATGATAAGAACATCATGATGTCTTCCAGATATCCGTGAACATGCTGATTGCTTTTCCCTTGCAAGAAACGTCTTTTTGATTTTATTATTTTGGATGCCTGCTTGGAGTTGAGGCTGATATTTTCATGCGGATACTTCTTTCGGTTGTGAAGGCAGAAGGTCTTATGGACGATGTGCCGCCTTTCGAATGTGACATCAGACACTTGGATTTAAAGTTCATGATTATCGCGTAAAGTTGCCCAAACCTAGTTTCTAGTGTGATCAGAGCTTGTACAAAAATTTCAAACATCGCAAAACGGTACTCGTCTGGTTTAGACGGCCCTTTCGTTCCGCCTATAAGATATCTGTGACTGGAACAATCATGGATAGAGATTTTTACTCTCATATGGTATGAAAATGTATATTCTAGGACATGTGTTTGTAATAACGACCACCAATCTAAAACACTAGAGATAATCCAAACACATGAAATAGGAAATTAACATTGCGTGTATATCGCTGTAAGATGTTTTCCTAATTAAGTTGGAAATTACCCAGACATTAATTATAATGACGTCACTATGTCCATGGCAGTCGGTTTGCGTCTGAAGAGCTTAACACGATAATCTCGTAGGAGTCCATATGCAGGGGGATTGGCACACTACTCCATGTCTTACTTGCACGTAGGTCTGATCGTTTAAGAATGAGGTCAATAGATGTTTTTATATAAAAAAAAGGTTTAGCGCTTGATATTTTGAATTAGGGTTTTGGCCTTTTGCAAGAACCAAGCTTGTCTTCCATGTATCTTTTGTTTCATGCCTGATTCAACAACTTTGTCAGTATAGCTATGGGGTTCGGAAGACTGACTTGGAATCGGGGAAAAATCCGAATGGACCTCTGGGACCGGGAACATACTGTAACATGTGCAAGATTATCTGTCATCATTGATAGATATCCAGGATGATATCCGAGCCAGAGCCCAGACGACAAGGGAGTCTCAAATGGCTAATCTCCGTCTGAAAAAAGGTGATGATACCACACCCCAGAAAGCTGATCACCTCATGCTATCATCAACATCTAAAGGTGACGATGAATGAATGCAAATTTTAGGCCGTTATTGTTTTAGGGTGTGACGACCACCACCCTAAAAAGTTGATGAACCCATGTTTACACCCGTCACCCTTAAAAGAGGGAGATTTGGTTTAATGACGCATTCAAGGTTATTTCACTCATATAGTGACAGACAGTTTCAATGGCGGAGGAAGCAGATATACCCGGAGAGAACCACCGCCCGTCGTCAAGTAACTGACTAACTTTAACACATGCATCTGTGGAGCTTGAACCCGCGCCGTTTTGAGGCTAGCGATCATCAGCGAAATGCCATAAAAGGGGATGAACAGGTCTCATCACCTTCAAACGGTGATGAACTGAGCCAATCACCTGTTTTCATCACCCAAGACCACATCGCCATTAAACTCTGATGGACCATCACCTTTTTCTGGCAGTGTTTAATGACGTAGAACATTGCTGGAGAGTTTCAGTAGAATACTGCCATCATTCAGAAAACCATCACATATAGGGCTATTCGAAAAGTAAACAAAAAAGCAGCTAACCAGCACATAGCTCTGATGCGCATTTCTACTTTACTTATAAATAATATACAATACGCACTGGATCTGGTAATATATTCACATAATGCGTAAAACATCTCGATAATAACTGTGTTTACTCCAATCTTCCCTGATTCCTACAAATATTAGGGAGAAAGGTCACAGCTTTACATGTTGGTAATTGATGCCTCCGCTGAAAGATCAATTATAGACTGCGGATGACCGTTCATTACAACGGACAAAGGTGATCTCGCTAATGACGTACTCAGTGAACTGGTCTTCATACAGGCTGCAAGGCAGTACGAAAGAGAGTGACAAACAAATTACAGATACTGCTCAATTCAAGTAAGCATAAATGGGTTATCATTTTTGCAATAGTTGTAACGCTGCTACTCTCCCAAACGTATGTTGCTGTTGCTTAGTTACTGAACGGCTGATAACTTAACAGATAAGGCACACAACGACCTCCTCAGAGTTACATTCAATAACCGAACAATGCTGATCATGTTATAGCTAACGGTTCAGCCACGTTCATAGTCCCTTTTTTTCGTTCAGTTTCTACTCAAGAACTGTTTCCCCATAACTGGTTATAACTGTTCAGCAGTAACTCAGTAACCGCTGGTTACAGGGCGGATCTTACATGTAACTGATTTAGCGAGACATACATTTTCCATTAATTTAACTAATAAATCTTGCCTTCGTAATGACAAAGAACACTATGCTAGTATTATATTCCATATAATAGTCAATTTGTTTGGATATCAACGTAAACGAAGCTCCAATACAACATTCTCCACTATTATTGTATCCATGTGAGTAATAACGATATCATACAGGGTTGCACAATTGTACTCAAATACACGGCTTCAAATTGAAATCATCACATGCTTGATTAACATGTAAGTCACAGGAAAATTGCGAAAAATGCAACGTGTCAATAAATTTGTGCAGCAGGTACCCAGAAAGCCTCTATCTATAGCTTGTGTTTATATTTTCAATTTATGCCTGCGTGGATATTGGTGCTGATTGTGTTGTGTCATATGACCCCACAGACAAATATACTGACTACATATTTCAAAAACATCAAGAGATCCCTGTGAGGATTTGTATCCGAGTCACACTTTTATTTTAGCTGTTCACGTGGACGTATTGAATGGCATGACCACACTGCCCCTAGCACCGGCTTGAGTGGTATTAGATACAAATATTTTCGAGTGATGATGCCATAGCCCTATTAAGTCGTCTGGTGAAAAATGATGAACTATGTGACAGCCAGATATTAAAAAATGCCCAAACGAGGGAATATTTATTGAATGCAGGTTCGTATTCAGAACATACCTGTCATGCCCGACACCGGCCAAGCGCTGCATTCTCCACCATGTTTGCAAGTCATAAAACTATAATCACAATGATTTGTACAGAGGGAAAGCCTCGAGGACGAAACATCCACCATCAGAATCTCACCATTTACTGGCAACAATTAAACGCAACATTATAAAAAGAGTGGTGGAAAACCATGCCGGCATACTGACACGAAGTCATATGACCCCACAGACAAAAATACTGACTGCATATTTCAAAAACATCACAAGAACCAAAAGTGATCCCTGTGAGGACTTGTATCCCAGGCCCGTTTTTACTGTAGATGTTCATGTGGACGTATTGCATGACATGACCACACGGTCGGCTTGATTGCTATCCCATACAAATATTTCAGAGCGATGATGTTATAGCCCTATTAAGTCATCTATTGTAAAGTGACGAACTATGTAACCGCCAGATAGTCAAAAAAAAACGACCCAAACGAGAGTATTTATTGAATGCAAGATCGTATTCAGAACATTTACCTGTGATGCCCGACACCGACCAATGACACTTCATTTTCTGTATACCTCCTCATTTAAATGTCATTTGAAGATTACGGACATGACACTCTCGTAAGCAAGAAATATAAACGAAATTGGGCACCCCATGGTACGAATTTATATCACTTTCTCGTCATGTGATCATAGACATCTTATAGTCTCCCCAGAGGAGTCCTTCTTGCCCTGCCACCAAGTTCAGAAAATGCAATAAGTGAGTGGCCGGATTGAGAGTGCGAGAAATTGAGCATTATGACCAGTAAAGTCACAAGGATATAAAATTGCCTCTGTCTACTGGATGAATAAATTGTCTTAAGAAGATAAACTGTGGAGGATGTGACTGGTGACCCCGTTACCCTGTTTCTCGTGGACACAACGCCAGAGTGACGGTCAGCGTGGACACAACGCCAGAGTGACGGTCAGCGTGGCCAGTCAGGTTAATTAGTTTCTGTTACCGTTCACTGCTATCTAGATTGGACTTGTGTAAAAGACATCAATCTCTAACCTTCGGATTATGGAAGCGAACATTCTTTCCGATTCTGTGATATCTGTACGAAACTTACAATGATATGTGGGATTCACACAGCGAAAGGGAACGGAACAGACCGCCATTGTAGATGAAATGTCTCTTCCCAATCTATATTTCAATAAATATGGAAATGTGATGGCATGGCAGGTGTTGCAATATGACCATTGAGGGTTAGTGTTCCCGATTGACCTGTGTTCCTCTGGCGTTTAACTGTAACTTTATATGATAATTCAATATTCACATACAAAGCCAGAAACGCGGTCCTGCTATTTAAGAAAATGATAGTCACCCGCTCACGCCATATGGTAATATCGTCACAACATGTACTTCAGATTCGTCAAAATTATTTCCTGAAAACATACGGCCCCTAGCCCCCGATTAAGCTGAATTAGACACAAGTTACGAAACGTAATATCATAAATCTTGCACGCTACGTTTGTATTTTGCTATCAGCATGCGATAAATATCGTCAAATTTGACAAACTTTGCGTGGAGGCGCTTGGTGGTATAGCCCTGGCTTACAAGTTTCTGCCATAATGTTTTGTGACGTTGATTAAAATCGACACAATTAACACAGGATCTAGCAAATGCTACTAGGCAGTAGACGTTAACTAAGTTGATTGAATTTATAACCCAGTCCGAATCTTACTTAGTTTTCAATAGTATTTGTTTAACAATTTGAAGAAGTTTACTTGATCTTTTGATCAGCATGTGTTAGATAATCATGTCGTACTCACTGACTAATTCAGTCTCATTTGGGTAATTCCGGACGTCTTTTGTGGCGGCTCAATTGATGATATAAGGAGATAGTTTTATTTCACTAACCTATAGAGTTGATTATATTTTTTATATTAGGTGAAAAAATAATATCAAAATTATCCTTTTTATGGTATCTCTCGATATCGTAGTTTTGGCAAAATAGGCCAATTTCGGAAGATATAATATACAAAACGTAGCTTGTGGCTTTATGAATTTCGATGTTGTTATTCCTGACGACAGAAAGTGTCAAATGAACTCAGTATTACACACGATGATGGTTTGGAATCCCAATTATGCCTTCTTAGTCGCTCTGGCTCTGTCTTTGAGTATTTTATACTAAGAGATCACCAGGCCTAATTGCCATACGATCTAGGCAATTGAGATTCAAGCTGCGCTCTGCATTACTTCAGCAGACAGTTTCATGTGATCGATATTATCCAATTTCCTTGCAGAATTACAAGGAACTTTCATTGGTTGGAAAAGGGGCCACACTAATGAATATGTATATGAAAATGCAAGATTCATATTAACGCAAGATTCATATGGCGCGTGATGTCTGGGCTGTTGAGTGAGTGGGGTGTTCTTATAATCTTTGCAATGGCCGTACAGTCGATGTTTCCCTTCTTTTGATGCTTAGTTCATGCAATCGTCACCTTTTTCGGTCTTCCATGGCTGTGTAGGATTTGATGTATGCACAGGATACATAAATCATTGGAAAACTATAATGTGCTGATATTTACAAATGATTTCATATCATATGTGATAGGGAACTTGGTGTCTCGCTCATTGAACACTTTGCTAGAAATGTTCAGACATCCGCTGGTTCAAATAGGATTATATTACCATAGCATTAAATTGCAGTATTTCACATCAGTGTAAACGCATCAGTCCTGTACCAACATGTGGAAATCTCGCATTCCTTGCGCACGAACATAGGCTAACATTTTCTACTCTCTATGGAGCAGGAATGGACAATCCGCTAATGGAGAAAATTACTTGGAAGATTCGAGCAAACAAATTGCATACAAATGACGTGACCATAATTGGAAAAACATGCTCAGGCCAAGTTCCGTTTCTATTGAAGTGGAAAGCGAATACATCACGGCGACGAACGACGCAAAATATTTCAGACATTACAAATTGATTCCATGCGGCTATGATACGTAGGCAAGACCCACTCGACCCAATTTGCAATTTAAGGAGGATCCATTCAAAGAAATCATAGCATAAACTGAGAGCCCTATGATCTGGCCAAAAAAAATGCTTCCTTTGCAGTCAGAGGAACATGTATAGTAACATAAATGCTAATAACCAAATCCTAACAAATAATCACTGGTTAAACGGTATTTATTGTGACTTTTCCTCCTGACGTATCTTTTATATATGTGAGGTGGTGTAAAAAGAAGCCCATCAATTTGCACAATTGACGCAATTAAATTGTTGTATGGCCTCTTAATATCACAATTATGGCAATAAAGTCACAAAAAGGCCTGAGTGCTTCTATGAGAACCACAACATGGTGACGCTATTACACTGTTGTTGCGGCCGGTTATTGTGAAATGTAGGCATGTGCAACTTACATCATTTGAGTAGCATCTATATTTTTAGATTCTTAGTTCTCATAAGGTGTAAAATATGAGATGAAAATCTCAACTCATCTGTACTTTATTAATATTGCATATAATTGATAACAATAATAAGTTGGTAAGGTTTGTGTGTAGAATGAGCAGATGATTGACTGTATGGTATGAGCGTTAAGCGTGTTGGTCAGTTTAGGGGGCGTAGCTTCCTGACTAGTGTAGATGTGATATTGTGAATGTCTCCAGCGCTAACGACCGATAAAGGTCAGATTTTCTGTCAGTGCATGTTCATCAAACAGGATTAGGTGCCGGACTTTTAATTATGACTTAGTTCACTGGAATGTTGTGCTCTTGATTAAATCTTCACAAGCGCAGAGATTATAGTATATTCCCATCGCCACAAAGTTAGAAGAAACTTGTATCTATTCCTGTTCTAGCAAGTTTTGTTCTAGGAAGTCTGTGGTTAGAGGGAATTGAGAATGACTTGGACTTTAATAGGTTTGCGAAAGCTTATCCCAAACAGCTACAGCCCTTCTGGTGGTAGCTAACGAAGCGGTACCTACACAGCCAGAAAAAGGTGATACTTATCACTCTAAAATGGTGATGACAGCATAACCCCAAACAAGGTGATGAGTTAGAGCCATCACCCTTTTCCATCATCACCTTAAAAGGGTGATGGCTATCACCTTAAAAGGGTGATAGCTATGAGTGCAAATCTTTAGGTTATCACCATAAAAGGATCATCACCCTGAAAGGGTGACGACCTGGGCCATTACCCTAAAAGGGTGACGACATTGGCCATCACCCTTTTTCATCACCTTTAAAGGGTGATGAACAGGCATCATCACCATAAAAATGGGATGGGCCATCACCCTTTTTTCTGGCTGTGTAAAGCACCAGGATTCCGTACATTACTTTATGACTAATAATAACTTTGCGAGATATTGATCAGTGTGGACAATGCCATAAATGTGAGATATTATACACAGATGTATTACAGCATCATGTACAGTCGTGTGATAGAACAGATGTTGCTCGATAAATGATGGTGTCAGTTTATCAATGCTAGTGACATTGGTTTCAGCGTATATTTCCATGCTATAGACGAGTGAGACCCCCTACATGCGCTGTTAGGAGGTCGTCTGAATTCCGAGATAGAAAGTGAAGAAACCGGTGACTTTAGAATTAACTGTCTTAAAAGTATACTTGAATTGAAAGAAAAATATTATATAAAACTAAAGTGTTTAATACAAATAAACAACTAAACAACTAGCATGGCTTATACAGCTTACATTCAAACATCATTGACCGTTTATATTCATGTCAGTTTTCATTAGATACAACGAGGAAAGCCTGATACAGCGATGAATAGGTTGTACTCTACAAATTGATTTATGTGTCCGGCGGCAGTTTAAACATTTAACCGATTCCTTAAAACTTACTTTCGTAGTGACGAGAACCAGCATCATATTTGGAAGCACGTGTATATGTACAATTAGCAGCTGAATGTGAAGAATTCACTCTGAGTTCAAGAGAGATATCGTAAACTATACCTATACCGCTGTAAAGATAAACAGAGTTTTCGAAATTCCAACCACTCATTCCTGTAAATTAATATCCCAGAAGGGTCTGTATACGGCGTATGCATATCTAGCAGAATTTGCTATCCTGTAACATTTGACGTTTTCGATCAACGTCACACAACGTCACGAGGAATTGTTTATGGACGATCTTTCGATGTTCATGATTATCAGCGAGAAATTCTTTATGAACGACGATTGGCTAATAAATTTCGGATCAGACTAGTACGGTGAAGCTTGCTTAAACCGACGATACTTGGGACAAGATTACATTGTCGGTTTTTACAGGGTTGTGGTTTATCAAGATTCAAAATACCTTAAATTTAAGTATTAGGGTCCTGGATGATGCCAGTGTGATGAATAAGAATGTCCTGGTGATTAGTGTCCTTTTTCATATCGTTTTCTATAGCAACTAAGGACGGACACTTGTCCCCGATGTGGAGAAGTGTCCTGACCGGGTTAGAACATACCGGCCGGACACTCTTAGCCACAGGACATTCTTAGCCACCACACCGGTATTTGGAAGTTGGTCGGTTTACACAGGTGTCGGTATTCACAGGTTACACAGTATTTGAAATTTCTGGCAACGTGTTACTTCACTCCGAAGAAATAACAACACTGAAGGAAAATCGACTGCAGTAGGCTGAAATATTTTATCCTCGTCGTGTGATGTGTTACAAGAAAAGCATGTATCGGCTGGTACAGCGCTTCCGATAGAATTTATTTCACCTGAAACGGGACCCCCCCCCCCCCAGTGTGTGGTGTTGTCTTCCAAACAGCTCTACACACGCATCGATGATCATTATACACTATACAGTATACATGTATATTTCAACACAGCTGAAATTACTGATTTCCAGCTCGACGTGGAGGTTTCTTTGCCCGTCTACGCCCGTATTTTAATGTATCATGTATGGAACATCTTGGGCAGTTAAAACTAATATGTTTTGCTGTTTCTAAGATTCATCATCAAAGGTGCAAACTATTTAATCTTATTAATAATCCCTCATCGGGGACGGCTTTCGTGATTGTATTTAAGGATCTTTTTTTTTCATCGCTACTTTGTCTAACATCACGTACACTACATATATTACGCACATGTGGACAAGTACTGTGAAGATGCTCCATGCTTACACTACATTAACGCGTCCCGTGGGTTTTCCGGGGAGCCTTTCCTCTCATGCTGTTCTCACTCTTATCACTTTTTCTTTCTCCTGATCTTTCCAGTCTTTCTCATCTCTCCCACTCTTGCCTTCTGTCTCCCTCTTAAATCTGAAATCACTCATTCACTCACACAGAATATGTACATGAACGCCTGTTTTTTTCAGACTTAATGGAGTTAGGTGCAGGATTGGCTCTTTTTTATATATTTTTCAAATTTTAGAAATTATTTGCGAAGTAGCAAATCTGCTAAATAGCATCCTAGACAATAATAACCATTTCTACACCTTAATGAGACTTAACAGGTTTGGACGCTTGACTCAAAAGATAGCACAAAAGTCAGAGTTATAATTTATATGTTGAAATCGGATGTATTGACATATGACGTTACTTTGAATGGATTTGGGGTTGACAGTTTATATGAATATGCTCAGATACCTATTTTTAAACATCCCAACTCGTTACGTCTCAATATCATTGATTTTGCCATGTTGGAGTCACAAATTAGCTATATCTGCTTTGGATGTCATTTGTAAACATGGGAAGACAGAGTTTTGCGCTTTACGAGCGGCGCCCAGTGAAAATGTTCACCCACGTATTCGTATTGAACAGTATTATAACGTGAATTCGCAGTTATTAGGCTATCTTTACGACCACATTCACAGATTTTCAACACGATAATTGGTCTGGAAGGTAACGGCTTTTAGTACAGTTACACACTGCGAATGGGCAATGGATTTGATAAATATTATGGCAGAAAAGGGAGTGTTCGCCGGAGACGTACGTGTTTGATGAGTTGGCCTTTGTCCAGACTGCAAGGGAGTTTCGAAATAATGAGACGAATTAAAAGAAGCCACGAGAGATTCTGGCCACACCAAGCCCTTCATGACTAGAGGTGTCTAAGCCAAAATGTGTTACCTCCCACGGTAAGCGCGGATATCGAATCCAATATCGCCACTTAGCTATAACTCTTGCAGTTCCTATACTTTCCTTTAACGTACTGGCCGTACATTGTGATTAAATTCTTATCTAAGATGGGGGTTTTTCAGAGACAACGATGATAGTATGATATTTGATATAATATCCCAATTTCTGTTCAATTTCCTTATCTCTTCTTGAAATTCCCAAGCCAAACTGAAGGAGCGAACAATTACTTGTCATAATCTCGTCTGGTTCGTCTGACAAAACCACAACAGAGAAATGTCCATTTTCTGCGTATCAACTCGGACTTCTGATGGTACAAAAGTTCGCTGAATATCTAAACCAATGAGTTGATCCGACGACGTTGATCTGGCAAACCGGAAAACAATAATTATTACATGTAAATTAATGCAGTAAGATAATTACAAACACTGGAGTAAATGCGAGAGTAATAGACTATATTTTGTTTAACCGGTATCGCCGCTTCAACAAGTAATCATTAAATTAATGTACATATATACAATTAATGACAAAAGCCCGGATCAAATCATTTACACAATGCTGCCTGCACAATAATCACCGAAAATTGAAACATTTAAGCTTCATTCCGTTGGATGAGAAAGAATTGTATAACTGTTACATACACCTGTCTTCCGTGATGAGAAGTAGTAGCGGTCAGTTATTCGGAAAAAAACATAATCTCTTCTCGCCAAGGTAAACTAGGATATGTTCGTGTCTCTTTCTCTAAAGAGTAGAGTCTAGATGTATCGATTCTGTCAATATTGGAATGGATTTCAGCGTCTACTTCGAAAACAGCCTCTTCAAATATCTCATTTTTTTAATTTTTGCTAACCTTGCCATACTGTTTACAGAAGTTCGCTCCAGATTGGTAAAAACTATGCCGATTAACAGAATTATTCATGAAATGAATAGAGCTTCAAAATAATTGATTCTACTCAGACAGTCAACACTAAAACTTCACATCAACTTGTTTATCGTTTTCCTAACGTCCGTATATTGTGCTGTGTTTATAAGTGATTCTACATGATCGCACTTGGAAGTATGGACTTTTAACTTATTTCTACTTTAATGACAAGTGAACGAGGGAAATGGAGAGAATAAACCATCACGAAGACGATTTATCAGATACAGACATTTCACATTAAATCAGACCGAGAGCTGTGCTAACCACTTTATCTTCCGCTGAGTGCATACGCAAACTGACATTTTTCACTATACAGTCAACAAGGAAAGAGCACTTGGAATATTCCAGCAAATAAACGTGATGGCCTTCATTGGGCCCTCACGGGGAAAACATGCTAAAATCAAATGTCATAAAGTTTCGGCTGTGTTGAAACGTTCGAGTGTAAAATTTGCAAATACATCAGCCATTTCATCTGCTAATATTTGTACATGAGCCGGTATCTATTTAATGCACATTTCTATGCCTTGCATAGCATAACGATATACCAAAAGTGTACTTAAATGCATATATCACCATACAAAGCTAGATTCATAGCTGGCTCTAGAAGCTGAACCACCAAGCCTCTTTCAACCCAGTTGACGAGGTGTTATGTACATGGGCACATTTATTACATTCTCCAAATTAATAATCTTTTGTATTATTTCAAATGTATTATTATTAATGTGTTTGCGACTGTCTAGTATTATAGAATATCAACAGCATTGCTTCGCACACCGTAAACCACACATCAGCCTATTCCCCTGGGATCCCCCTCCCCGGCATCACTGTTAATACCGTGACGTTCTGCTTGACTGGCAACTGACCAGAGTCAAGTCTACCAGTCTTGTTGGCCAGAGTCCTGTCCACCAGTCTTGTTAAATTGACGCTATCGTTAGTTTACTGTTTTCTTGAGTGATAGCCAGCGCGCTGCGTGAGGGGCTTTCTCACGGACATCCGTTTCATGTTCTACTATATGGTTTTAGTATTAGCATATATAATTAAGGTTAGACTGGGCTTTACAACTGTGAACTTCTGGAATAAGATGTAGTCTTTGTAAAATTTGACTTTGCGTTTTCCTGAAGGAATATTAATCAAGTTTCAACAACAGCAGCAACCCATAATAGAGGGTCCTTCAGGCGGTAACAGCATTTTGGGGAAGGTATTGCGCCACTATATCTTTAAACTTTGGCGTTGAATGTATTTGGGTATTGAAATATTCAAAATGTCTTACGGAAGAACTTGATGCTAAAGGTCACATACCGTACAAACATGTATTCACATTTCTCGATCTCTACACTACAATCTCTCATCAGAACATTATTTATCGTCTAAGATCATTAACAGTGTCTGTGTTCAAGAAAACTGATCGCCGATATATTAATGTCAGAAGTCATAAAACATTGACTCTACTACATGCCAGGGATATTATTCATGGGATGTTTCATGTTTATAGAGTTGCTTCAATTTCTCATGAATACTATCTACGTGAAATTTAGCAACACAATATATCAACAGCATATAGGTCTTCCAATGGGTACTAATCGTGTACCCCATTTGGCTGACCTATATCTGTTCTCCTAAGAATACCGCTTTATTATACACTCGGTGATGAGATAGTGAAACTTATCAGTCGAAAAAAAGCGATATTTTCACTGTAGTGATGATATCAAATATATCATCACTGTGACGATATGACAAATGACATCACAGCGCACAAATACATTTCACCATGGTCAGAGTGATGAGGCAATTGACCGAACCTCCACAACTTTTATGCGCCAAATATTTGAGAAGGATTTGTATATGATGACCAGATTATGACAGAAAATAAAACACAAATAGGCATAAAATGAATAAGAAATACTCGGAATGGTGAGAATGGCACCGGCTCGTCACGTACGCGTGCACCTACACAAGCACGACGTGACTGCAGTTCGACAGTGCAGAGCCAGAGTAGTGCAGGGTGCAACACCAGCTAGCGCGAAAAATAAAACACATTCCTAAGTTGAAGGCTCGAAATTGGGGTCATATCATGAAAATGTCGCACCAAAGTTGATGAGAAAACATGAAAAACAACTTAATTCAACGACAATGAACTCTTGTCAGTGAGTATTCATTAAGAATCGGGCAAAATCACAATGATAACTCCGTAGGCCCGTCGAAGCTCCACACAACAACAACCGCGCACGACTGGTAAATCTAAATTCGATTTTGCTAAATCAAAATAATGTTATTTGGGTAGACATGAACGAAATCAAGGGCGAATGCGGATTTTATTTGAAATGAGAATATTCTGTGCCAGGACAAACATCGTGCTGAACCAAGGAGGTCAACGAAAAACCAACGCGTTAGTCCTGCCCGAGTGCAGACAGCAAGACATGCCAGACACGACACAGGATCGACCGTGCTTTTCTGCCGAAGGGAAGGGAGGGGGGGGAGTTGACTGACGGATCGGCATGAAAATGGTTTATTCGGGATATAAAGCTAATAAAATTATTGAGATCTGGTGGATGTCATCGATACTAAAGTGCAGGATACCCGACTGAAAGAAATTCCCGTACAGCACGTGCGATTTGTTGACAGCAAAGTAGTCCGCGAGTGACGTCAGAGTGAAAATAACCAATGTTTCAGTGTATCTTCAGACGAAAACTATGGAAGCCGGATGCGGCCAATCTCGTCTTTTCGTTTTTTCGCCTTTGATAAGGCGCGGCGCGAGAAAACGAAAAGACGAGATTGTGTCAAATTTTGCGAGATTTTGCCTTTTTCTCGTCTTTCCGTTTTCTCGTGTTTTGATAACGCGCGGCACGAAAACACGAGATTGCAAGGCGAAAAGACGAGAATGCGAGGCGAAAAGACGAGAAAACGAGGGTCATAAATCTCGTCCTTTCGCCGCGTTTTTTTCGTTTCTTCGCGTTATCAAAAGGCGAAAAAACGAGAAAACGAAAAGACGAGATTGGCCGCATCCAGCTTCCATGGAAAACCCTACAAAATCTAAATTATTTTAATGTTTGAAAAAATCCAGAATAAAGTAGCACAACGGTAGTATATAATAACAAGAAAATCAACCGTGTCTTGACGAATACCGTGTTGAATCAGGAAGGCCAACGATAATCCAGCGCGTCAGTCCTGCCCGGTTTTTGAAAGCGTCTGCATTTGTATAGGACATCAACTGTTTCTTGACGAATACCATTGATTTTTCATCTCGCGGGGTGAGAAAAGTGGCATTTTCTCACCCCACTGGATGAAATATTTATGGTATTCGTCAACAAACAGTTGATATCCTCTATACATGTATATGCAGATGCTTTTAAAAACCGATCATTATATAGCCCGTTCCTTCTGATACAAAGGTGATGATTGCAATTTCGATATCGAAAACTATTCTTTGGCACAGCAATATTCCAATGGGACCTGCGCATGGCGTATACATATCTCGCCTAGTAGCATTTGCTAGATACCTTGTTAAATTTGACGATATTACTCAACGTTAAAAAACAATATTGCAGAAACTTATAAAACATGTCGGAAGCCATAAAGCATTCTTTAGCTCGACTACATACAAGAGATATCATTCATGGGATGTTTCTTTGTTTATAGAGTTGCTTGAATTTCTCATTAAAAATATCTATGTGAAATTTGGCAACACAATATATCAGCAGCATATAGGTATTCCAATGGGTACTAATTGTGCACCCCTGTTGGCTGACCTGTATCTGTTCTCTTATGAATATGACTATATGCAGGCGCTTTCAAAAACCGATCCATTCAAAGCCCGTTCCTTCTCATTCACCAAACGCTATATAGACGATCTTCTCGCTGTGGATAATCGCTATATAAATGACGCAGTGAAGGATATATATCCACCTTCACTGGATTTGAAGGAAACTACAGATAGCCCTACAGGCACATCATATTTAGATCTATATCTCTATAAAAATGAAGCGGGCATTCTCTCTCGTCGACTTTATGACAAAAGAGATGATTACAATTTCGACATCGTAAACTATCCCTTTCTGGATAGTAATATTCCAGTGGGACCTGCATATGGCGTATACATATCTCGCTTAGTAGCATTTGCTAGATCCTGTGTTAAATGTGATGATTTTAATCAACGTCACAAAACACTGTTGCAGAAACTTATAAAACAGGGCTATTCTATCAAGCGCCTCCACTCAAAGTTTCTCAAATTTGGCGATACATATCGCATGCTGATAGCAAAATACGAACGTAGCGTGCAAGATCTATGGGGCTACGTTTCGTAACATGTGTCTAATTCCGCTTAACCCGGGGCTAGGGGCCGTATGAGCCCATGTACTTCAAGATCCTCATGGTACTCATATGAACAGTCACAATCAAAGCGTGACTGAGGTACATCATTTTTAGATGACGACTCTATAACGAATATTATGGATTAAGAATACTGATCAGCGATACGGATTTGATATTTTTGGAACATCATGATGTCTTGCCGGCATCATTGAAAACTGTTGACCGCTTCTCTCTTGCAGGAAACAAGCCTATGTTTATGTATACTTTTGTCTTTTTGAATTTGGTGCTAATACTGTTATATGGAAATGGAATAGGTCTTTGGATTATGGACGCGGATATTCTCTAATGGACGACGGCTGGATTATGAATGACGGACTAGACGCTTGTAATCCAACCAAGCGCCTCCTATCAAAGTTTCTCAAATTTGGCGATACAGAGAGGGAGAGAGTGAGAGAGAGACAAAGACAGAGAGAAGTACTGTTTAAGGTCGCGTTCAGCAATAATTCAGCTATATAGCGACAATCAAACAAAATTCTAAGTATTTCAACAAAAACAAGTCAACAACCCAGCAATCCAGAAGTAATCAATACAACACACCAAAAACATCGATTTCTCTCAAATAACCTGAAATACAGTCATCTTTTACCCGACCAGCATGCTGATAGCAAGATCAATGGCGTTACGTTTCGTAACTTGTGTCTAATTACGCTAAAGGCCGTATGAACCCATGTACTTTAAGCTCCTCATGTTGTTCATATGAATCAGCACAATCAAAGCGTGTCTGAGATACATCATTCTCTACATAACGAATTTACAACGAAAATCGTATGATTTATCAGCGATATGGTTTCGATATCTTTGGAACAACGTAGGAAACTAGCCTATGTTATATACGTATAATATGATTGTTGTTTGTTTTGGTTTTTTTCTATTTGATGCTGATGCTGATATATTCCATAGGGAATAGGTCTTGAGATTATAGACGCGGAAATTCTTTGACGGACGACTCTTGAATATTGAATGCAGGACAAAAGGCGCGTATATTGCAGAAGAAGCAAACTTCTTGTTGTTTGTAATATTTCGAAACGTAGATATGGATATCCTGTGGATGCGTCACTTTAGATGGAAGTTAACAAATTAAATAAACAAATTGCTTATGGATAACAACTTCTAGTTTATTCAGGACGACGTTTCGATACAGGTACTATAGTATTTTTCTTATAATTAGTCGCGGGTTTGAGGGCTTCTGTAAAATCAGCCGTATGGTTAAAATCAATTTCCTTTTTTAAAACGTATATAACAAAGTTATATATATAGAATGTCATACCACTGTCCGTGATAACTGCTACAAAACTTGAGTTTTAGAGCTTTTTTGTGCTACCCGGGTTAAATGCCATAAGGGTTGTTCACGTGAATCTTCACCAATACATGGTATGTCGTCATAATCTATTCCTTTTTCTCTGGCCAAAGGGCAATAAGCGGGGTGAGCTATTCAGTTCTATATATGGGAAAGTATCCTCGATCGATGTTACCTTCACATAACAGGGGCAATGCCTCCATGAGTGACTGCATGAATTAAAATGACAACTTCACACGATCTTTATTTCAATGACGGTGTAATCTATGGATGGCCGTATGACCTATATTTACATTTTTATAGCAAATATCCCATTATTGATCCAGTCGATTAGAGTCGGACATCATCAACGGTATTGTAAGTGTATAGTTTAATTTGATTGCTCTCTCGTTAATTACATTTGTAAACCTACGATGCATCGAAGAGCACTGATTGAAATTCTGCCTACAAATTGAACTATTGATAGGTACAAATAACACGACGTCCTGGTGTATGAAAGCGACGTCGTCGTCCTATCACTCAACATTGTCAAAGGCGACACGCGACGCGAAAGGGCGACATCGTGTTTTGGAAGACGACGTCACCCTTTGCGTTGTCGCTCACGCTTTTGATGAGGTAATGCGGGGCACACTTTTGGTCCAACTAGATCACCATACTATTGAAGTGATACGGTTATGCTGTGTCTGAGAGGCGTCCAAATCTTTGAGGTGTCGAGGACATTTGCATAACATAGCGGCTGTACTGGTCCACCCGTATTCTCGAATCTTTCGTTCTTTGTCAACGACAATAGTTTAAACTCATGTCTTCATAACCAAACGACAAACAGAGCAACCCTTGAATGACATCTCGCCCCGCCTATTGCCCTTTGGCCAGAGAAAAAGGAATAGATTATGACGACATACCATGTATTGATGAAGATTCACGTGAACAACCCTTATGGCATTTAACCCGGGTAGTACAAAAAAGCTCTAAAACTCAAGTTTTGTAGCAGTTATCACGGAGAGTGGTATGACATTCTATAGATATAACTTTGTTATATACGTTTTAAAAAAGGAAATTGATTTTAACCATACGGCTGATTTTATAGAAGCCCTCAAACCCGCGACTAATTATAAGAAAAATACTATAGTATCGTTCTCAAGTTTTTTTTTTTTTTTTTTTTTTTGACTTGAGAACGATACTAGTACCTGTATCGAAACGTCGTCCTGAATAAACTAGAAGTTGTTATCCATAAGCAATTTGTTTATTTAACTACTTCCCAACTTCTAAATGCCACTTAAGTTAACAAATTAGCCAGATTAGCCACGTTTGTCGATTACAAAACCTTGGATCTCAAATCGGCCCACCATTTCTGTCGTCACGACGGACAGATTTTTCCGATACTCGACAAAAATATTCACGTTTAAGATGCGGTCTGAAAGAGCAACACCGGTTACCCTGGCGTCTAGGTTTAGACTATTAGGAAACCAGGATACATGTCAGATTGTAGGTCGGTAGTGTTTTAACTTCGATCAGTATGCAATAGACGGAACCTCCAGGTTTTAGGCTATTGTTCTATTGCCAAATTCTTTTTTTAATTTTTCAAAAACAAAATGGTAAACAAATTATTTGAGACGCCACTGAGCGTAAAACTACTAGGTTTGGATGTTGTTAAACCAGATGGTATTTATCGCGCGTTACAGATGTCCGTCATGAACTAATACAAGTTTCAAACGTGACGGTAAGAAATGAAAGAATTTAATAAGTTCTTCTCTCAAGTGGTTTTCAGAATCAGCATGATCGTTCTGAAGAGATAGAACCAAGTAACATACTTTTCAAAATAAAATGTAACATGAACTTCCATATTTTTACTTTATAAACGTATTTGATATATCTGTTGACGTTCATGACATTCAAGATGAGTTCTATAATTTGGCTTTTAGGCTTTCTAATTGGTCTAAAGTTCAGGGTAAGACGTGTACTATTTGCGGAGAAGATCACATGAAAGGGACTGTCGTGGAGGTAAATATCTGAAATGTGGTCAGACAGGACATTTAAAATGGACCTGTAAGTCGTCTACAGATTCCGATGTAACGAGTGTCTCGATTCAGAGAAATGACCAAGCAAATTCAGGGTTGTGGAGAGTTACCGTTATGGAGAGTTCTCTTGTGAGATCAAATACACAGTCAGCTGAGAAGCTTGAAAGTGTGAGTGACGGCATTTGATCAAATTTGGGTCATTATGACAAGGCTCTCAAAGAATATGCTAATCTTAATCAGGGGGAAAATCAAACAACGAAATAAAATCGAAATACCTCCAAGTACCCAAATCGCTTTTCAGCAGAAAAGCTCAGGGATCAGAAGACTTGTTGAACGCAAAAAGCCAAGTAACTTATGGACAAATTTAAAAAATCTGTAATAAACCGGTATATAATGACGTTATAACGTTAACACTCTATCTCTCAGTCTGTACGGTCTTTTCAGGTTTTTTCTGTATATAGACTAAGCATGGCTCAGTCACCGAACCGCCCTCACTGAAATTGCAGAGGAGTTCGGTTGAATTTTAATGGGCTTCAGTTGGTAGCTCAACATTATGAACCGTCGGCTTTTTGTCCAATGAAACTTTTCTCAGGGAAGCAAATAAAAATAAATTTGAATTACGCAAATAAGCACAATGAAAATTCTATGATATAAAGGGAGCGTTCGCTATAAACGTTTTTTTTCAGTCGCGAATTTTCTTCAATCTTCGCGACTGTAAAACCGTCGTGAATCAGTCTAGATGATATCGAGATTAAAAATGTGGAAAAAAACATCTCGCGAATCGTTTAACCAAACACGATCCGTTCGTGGTCGTGAGTCGCCGATCGTGAGGGAATCGTATTATATATACTATATATATTTTTTTCTTCTTTTTCAAGGCGGGAGAGCATCGTGAGGCGGAGTGATATGTGACACAGATGCCGTGTTGTCGTCGTACGCCGCTACACATGTAGATCCGCGAAATTAAAACTACATTTAATATTGATTGCGGGTTTGTCAATGGAGAACCTATATTACTATATTGTACTGTATAAATGTGTAAGATAACCGCGGTTAATATACATAATTCACGAGTCATAGTCGCAAAGAGGCCGAAGCAGAGCGTATGTTGGAAATATCTAAACACATATGAATAAATCTTCTAACGCGTGTTCTCGCTGCGTCCGCGCTGCGATAGTGTGGCGGCGCCCCCATATAAAAGGAGAGAGAGAGACAGAGAGTTACGGTTTAACGCCGTGTGCAGCTATATAGCAACGATCAAACAAAATTCTAAGTATTCAAGTTAATAACTTAATATTGTAATCCAACACATTAAAACACACACACATTGAAACTTATGCAACAAACCGATTTCCCTCAAATAACCTAAGATACAGTCTTCTTTCACCCGACTAAAAATATCTTATAAATAAACATATTGCTTATGGATAACAACTTCTAGCTCATTCAGGACGACGTTTTGATAAAGATACTAGTATCGTTCTCAAGTCAATGACATCCATAAATAAATAAGCAGTATATATACAGTTCCTTGAGTAAATGTCAACAGTATGATAACAATAGTATTATACTATGTGAGAAATATTTAATAGGACAGGATTGGACTTGTGGAGGTGACTGGATTAATTAACAAGGTGGGCTTTTAGGGACGGTAGGATTCCTGGATTAGTAGATCATACGCGCTGGGGATGAATAGGCCCTGGTCTCTGGTCAGCTGTGGTTTTGTTCTTTTGATGTGGATGGCCTCCAGTAGCTTTCTGATTTTCCAGTGCATGTGGTTTATAGCAAGGGGTTTGGCGTTGTTCCAGTTGATTGAGTGGGAGGGGTTTTCTTTGATGTGGTCCGAAACTGCTGATTTTCCATCTTGTTTGGTCACAGATGATTGGTGTTCTTTCATTCGTTTATTGAGGGGTCTTGATGTTTCGCCGATGTAATGTTTTTTGCAACTGCACCCAAAGTTATAGATTACACCTTTCGACTGGGTTTGGGTGGTTGGGCTTTTTGACCGGTCGCATTGATGTGAGTCTAGTTTATTGTTGGTTGCAAAGGTGGTTTGGATGCGGGCTCGTGTCTGATGTAGTCTGGCGACCTTGTGGCTTGTCTTCCCTATGTAGGGTAGGGTTATTCGGATAGTTGGGCCCTCTCCTCTGATAGTTGTCTCTGGTTTGGTTGTGAGGCTTGTTTTACAGTTTTATCCACTAGGTGTTTGGGATAATCATTGTACTTGCTGAAAACGGTCTTGATGTGAGAGATTTCGTTGTCAAGGTCAGTTGGACAGATGGATTGTGCTCGCTTGGTTAGTGTTGAGATGATGGCTGTCTTTGTTTGAGCTGGGTGGTTGGATCTGTAGTGAATATGTTGGTCGGAATGGATGGGCTACCAGTACACACTGGTTTGTAGGCCGGTAGGTGATCTACTGACAAGGACGTCCAGAAAAGGGAGAGCGTTGTTGGTTTCTGTTTCCATGGTGAATTTTAGACGTTGATGCTGGGTGTTGAAATGGTTGAGTAGTGTGGTCGGGTCATCTGTTTGCTGGAGGGAACGAAGATGTCATCTACTTTCCGTAGCCAGACTAGAGGTTGGACAGGGGAGGTTTAGAGGGCCCGGTTTTCAAGATCAGTCAGGTAGATTTCAAATACTATGGGTGACAGCGGGGAACCCATGGGGAATCCGTGGATCTGTTCATAGAATGTGTCTCTCCACATGAGAAGTATGTAGATGATATGCAGCACTGTAAAAGCCGGATTATGCTGTCAGTCTTCAGGGTATTGGTGTTGATCGAGTATGCCTCCAACTTTTGTTTGATAACCTGTATAGCATCAGTGATAGGTACATTCGTGAATAGGTCGACGACATCATAGCTGACCAGTTGACATGGAGTGCTGATGCTCAGGATTTTGTTACAAAATTTTGCGGAGTCCTTGATGTACAATGTGGCTGATCTTCTAAATGGGACGAGGAGCTGGGTCAGATGTTGTGCTGTGTTGTAGAACACTGTATCTCTGGAGCAGATCAGTAAACGGGCTTTGATCGGATCTTTGTGAATTTTGATCGTTGCTCTGGCATATGTTGGATAAGTAATTTTTTGTGGAGGTTTGGCTGGATTTCATTCTTCTTCTTTAGGTCGTTGAGAATGGCTCTATGTTGACGGACATAACGGTTGTTGAATCTTGTTCAATGACTTTATAGATACTTTGATCAGTGAGGAGGTTGTCAACAAGGTTGTGGAAGTCAGTGGCGTCAATGATGGCTGTGGCTGTATCCCTTTCTGGACAGTAATATTCCAGTGGGACCTGCATATGGCGTATACATATCACGCCTAGTAGCATTTGCTAGATCCTGTGTTAAATGTGACGATTTTAATCAACGTCACAAAACATTGTTGCAGAAACTTATAAAACAGGGCTACACCACCAAGCGCCTCCACTCAAAGTTTCTCAAATTTGGCGATACTTATCGCATGCTGATAGCAAAATACGAGCGTAGCGTGCAAGATCTATGGCGCTACGTTTCGTAACTTGTGTCTAATTCCGCTTAACCCGGGGCTAGGGGCCGTATGAACCCATGTACTTCAAGATCCTCATGGTACTCATATGAACAAGCACAATCAAAGCGTGACTGAGATACATCATTCTTTAGATGACGACTTTACAACGAATATTATGGATTAAGAATACTGATCAGCGATACGGATTTGATATTTTTGGAACATCATGATGTCTTGCCGGCATCATTGAAAACTGTTGACCGCTTCTCTCTTGCAGGAAACAAGCCTATGTTTATGTATACTATGATTGTCTTTTTGAATTTGGTGCTAATACTGTTATATGGAATATGGAATAGGTCTTTGGATTATGGACGCGGATATTCTCTAATGGACGACGGCTGAATTATGAATGACGGACCAGACGCTTGTAATTTCCCTTTGTCTGCTGGGGCAAGGACTATAGATTTATTATTCTGCAGCTCAGTGGTGGCATGCCGTTCACCATGGGACAGGTTGTCAGTCTGTGGTCGAGCTTTGGAAAGGATTTCGGTTACTTGATGTTATCGATGGTCTACATTGCCTCCTGGTGCTAATTGTTGTAGGCCTTCCTCGATGTTTACAATGAATTCATCTGTGAAAAAATTTTGGTTGGCGGGCGCAAATTTTATACCCTTGGACAGGAGTTTGAGTTGATCATCTGTAAGCTGTTTGCTACTGAGATTTACCACGGTTTTGGCGAGGTATGGCTGCTTATCTGTATACTCGGGTCCAGCTGGGGCAGTCTGTTGGCGGTTACGTTGGTCGAACTTCTTCAAATGGTTGAGTTTGATTTTGGTGTTCAGGGAGGCATTGGACGCAGACGGGGAGTGGCGGAGTTGGCTGTAGAGTGCTGTTTGGATGGTCGATTCAAGCTTTTGTTGTTGTGTGACGGTGGCGGTTAGTGATATAGCCTTGGATCTACGGTGGTGTCTGATCCGTTCTTGTACTAATAGTCTCCTGGCATTGTCGGTGATTCTCTGGAGGTACAATTCTGAGGAAAAAAAGATCTTCTAAAGTAGCTGTTCGATAAAAAGAATCTCTTACAATCTTAAAATCTATATATACAGTCGATAAGAATATGTTTCACTGTGAGATCTTCGTGGCGTGGAATACACCTTGGGACTGACTCTTTTTTTAGTAAAGAGAGAGAGAGAATTAAGGTTTAACGTCGCGTTCAGCAATATTTTAGCTATATAGCGACGATCAAACAAAATTCTAAGTATTCAAATCCAGTAAACTAATGCGTTAAAACAGGTACAGACATTAAAACAGGTACAGACATTAAAACAGGTACAGACATTAAAACAGGTACAGACATTAAAATCTGTACAACAAACCGATCTCTCTCAAATAATCTAAAATTCAATCTTCTTTTACTCGGTCAGAAAGATCTTCCAGCGTAGCTGCTCGATAAAAAGTATCTCTTATAATCTTAAAGTCTATGCAGTCCATGAGAATATGTTTCACCGTGAGATCTTCAAGGCATGGAATACACCTTGGGACCGGCTCTTTGTTTAGTAAATATTCGTGAGTTAATCGTGTATGGCCGATCCTACATCATCTAATGATGGCCTGATCGAAACGTTTCTGGCTGTTCAGATGAGTATAGCCTACAGCTTTTTTGAAATCATACAGTTTGTTATTATTCACAGCAGTCCATAAAGATTGAAACAGCTTTCTCGCATAAGTACAGATAGAGGGTCTGGAATCGCTATATGGGATTCCAACAGGATCATCCTCATTATCTAGGGCTGCCTTAGTAATTCTATCAGCCCCAGTATTACAAACAAAACGATATCAATCCCTTGATCAAATCTACAGTCATATAATTGTAGTATATTCAAGATGATGGGATGAGTTGAAGTTTCACTTTTAATGGCTTGAAGGCATGACAGTGAATCTGAGAATATGACATATTGTTTCCTTTTAGTGGATCCAATACCTTCCAAAGCCGACAATGTAGCTTTTGCTTCTGCAGTGAACATTGAACTTAAATAAGCGTGTAGGCCTATATTACAGGTTTATTTAATAATTATGTTGGGTTAATGCACAGTCAATCCCTTTAGACTCCAGATAATTTCTTCATATATTCATGTAACTTGAGATAGAAAATACAGGATGGTCTGAAGTGAAAAATGTATACTATATATTATTATAGTCAAACATATATTAGGAAGGCGTTTCCATTCATTGGTAAAAATACCGAAAAAGTTATTTTATGAATATAAATATATTCAGTGAATATTTATAACAAAAACATATAGTCTTACTGGAATTAAATATATGTGGTAACGTAATTCGAATGTATATTTGAAGCATTCAGGCTGAACATTGTACCACTACGTTCGGCTATAATCGCAATCGTTTTGTAATGTTTTTTTAATAATCGTTTATTTTTTCTCGATTAAAACCCCATCGAGTCGCGATATCTCTTTTTATTCGGGAAGGTTTCTCGGTTGAAAAACTATTCGCACAGCGAACATTGAAAAGCTGCAGGCGGCGATTCAGTACCTAATAAATGGATGTTTTAAATAATCATGCTGATTTAAAGACGGATTTACAAGTTGTAAGTGTTGCGGGTAATTTGAATTCTATATTTACATTATGCTCGGTGTACACACCTTCTCGCGCTCTCCCGTCCTGGTGAACATCAGAATCTGTATGACCAGACCTTCAATCCATGTTTATTGATTAGTGACTTTATTGGACGTAGCATACTTCGGTATGACAAACAGAACTGTAAAGGATAGCTCTTGAAGATTTTTTATCAAATAATTCCTTGTGTATTTATACAAAAAAAATCCCGGCTAAAGCAACCTATTCAGCATTAGATATGTCAATCTGTGACCTTACATTACTCGAAGAATTTACTTGGTCTATTCGTGATGAACTTTGTGGAAGTGATTACTTTCCCACTGAACAAAAGCCGCTCACTCAGCTGAGGATCCTCCATTATAAAGTTATAATTTCAAGAAAGCCGATTGGTTCAGTTTTATATCCATGAAAAATAGAGAGAGCATCTTCCGTAGATGTCTAAGATCCTTTCAATCATTCTCAGATCTGCTGACTGAAATTGCTGAAGAAAAAATATCAAAATCGACTGGAGATAAATATGTTGAAATCTATGGTTCATTGACGACTGTGCAGAACTTAGGAAATATAGGGGGAAAAGTCGAACGGTATTTCGGCCGACATCCTAATTTGAACGATGTGAGAGTTACCAGGGCGAAGCTCGTAGAACCATTAAGCAGAAAAAATTCTAATATCGATACTAATACTAATAATGTTCAATCAGAGGATTGAATTACAAGCGTCTAGCCCGTCATTCATAATCCAGCCGTCGTCCATTAGAGAATATCCGCGTCCATAATCCAAAGACCTATTCCATATTCCATATAACAGTATTAGCACCAAATTCAAAAAGACAATCATAGTATACATAAACATAGGCTTGTTTCCTGCAAGAGAGAAGCGGTCAACAGTTTTCAATGATGCGGCAAGACATCATGATGTTCCAAAAATATCAAATCCGTATCGCTGATCAGTATTCTTAATCCATAATATTCGTTGTAAAGTCGTCATCTAAAGAATGATGTATCTCAGTCACGCTTTGATTGTGACTGTTCATATGAGTACCATGAGGATCTTGAAGTACATGAGTTCATACGGCCCCTAGCCCCGGGTTAAGCAGAATTAGACACAAGTTACGAAACGTAGCGCCATAGATCTTGCACGCTACGTTCGTATTTTGCTATCAGCATGCGATATGTATCGCCAAATTTGAGAAACTTTGAGTGGAGGCGCTTGGTGGAATAGCCCTGGTTTATAAGTTTCTGCAACAATGTTTTGTGGCGTTGATTAAAATCATCATATTTAACACAGGATCTAGCAAATGCTACTAAGCGAGATATGTATACGCCATATGCAGGTCCCACTGGAATATTACTATCCAGAAAGAGATAGTTTACGATGTCGAAATTGTAATCATCTCTTTTGTCATAAAGTCGACGAGAGAATGCCCGCTTCATTTTTATAGAGGTAGAGATCTAAATAAGATGTGCCTGTAGGGCTATCTGTAGTTTCCTTCAAATCCAGTGAAGGTGGATATATATCCTTCACTGCGTCATTTATATAGCGATTATCCACAGCGTGAAGATCGTCTATATAGCGTTTGATGAATGAGAAGGAACGGGCTTTGAATGGATCGGTTTTTGAAAGCGCCTGCATATAGTCATATTCATAAGAGAACAGATACAGCCCAGCCAACAGACATAGATATTTTTAATGAGAAATTCAAGCAACTCTATAAACAAAGAAACATCCCATGAATGATATCTCTTGTAAGTAGTCGAGCTAAAGAATGCTTTATGGCTTCCGACATTAATATATCTACGATCAGTTTTCTTGAACACAGATACTATTAATGAGCTTACACGGTCAATAAGATCCTGATGAGGGATTGTAGTATAGAGTCGAGAAATCCCATGTGGATACATGTCTGTACGGTATGTGACCTTTAGCATCAAGTTCTTCCGTAAGACATTTTGAGTTTTTCAATATCCACATACATTCAACGCCAGAGTTCTTAGAAATAGTGGCGCAATACCTTTCTCAAAATGTTTTTACCTCCTGAAGGGCCCTCGTCAATAGGGTTGAAAGAAACTTGGTGGTGCAGCTTCTAGAACCAGCTATGAATCTAGCTTTGTATGATGATTTATGCATTTTGGGAGTCCAGTATAGTTTTGGTATGTCGTTATGATTGGTTGGAAGACAAATACCTCTTTCCCTGAGAAATTTTTTGTGATTGTTAAATAAATCTTCCAGAGTAAATGCAGTTTGGGAGTAAGTAGACGTATTTGATGAAGATATGTCTACACTCAATTCTTTAACCAGCACCTGGTAATAGTAATACTTGCATATGAATATTATATTATTCGGAGCTTTGTCTGCTGGGACTATGACGAATTTAGTCTGGAGATTTGCTAGAACGTCTTGCGAATTGAGGTTTCTCAGTACTTGTTTTACTTGGGGAAGAGTACTTCTGTCAATATGGCGGATTGTTTCAACGACCTTGCTCTTAGTGAGGTCCAGCCAATCAGCGAGTACTGTAGGTTCAACTTTTTCTCGCTTAGACCAATCAATAACGTACTGTTCTAATGCAGACAGGACTATCTTCTGGTCGCCTTCAGATTTATTCTTCTTGGCTCTCTATATTTAGGTCCTTTCATCAGGAGTAATTTCAGATCCTTGTCACTCACCACATCAAGGTCACCAGTCACAATATGTTTGCATGGTGTATAGATAAAGTTCGACGATTCACAATCACAACTATATCCTCCTGACGTGTATAAGTTCCAGTCAAACTCCATCTTTTATCTTCTAAGAGACGAGGATCAGTTGATACATGACAAATCAGATAGTGTTAATAAGCTTACAAGCGTCTGGTCCGTCATTCATAATTCAGCCGGCGTCCATTAGAGAATATCCGCGTCCATAACCCAAAGACCTATTCCATATAACAGTATTAGCACCAAATTCAAAAAGACAATCATAGTATACATAAATATAGGCTTGTTTCCTGCAAGAGAGAAGCGGTCAACAGTTTTCAATGATGCCGGCAAGACATCATGATGTTCCAAAAATATCAAATCCGTATCGCTGATCAGTATTCTTAATCCATAATATTCGTTGTAAAGTCGTCATCTAAAGAATGATGTATCTCAGTCACGCTTTGATTGTGACTGTTCATATGAGTACCATGAGGATCTTGAAGTACATGGGTTCATACGGCCCCTAGCCCCGGGTTAAGCGGAATTAGACACAAGTTACGAAACGTAACGCCATAGATCTTGCACGCTACGTTCGTATTTTGCTATCAGCATGCGATATGTATCGCCAAATTTGAGAAACTTTGAGTGGAGGCGCTTGGTGGAATAGCCCTGTTTTATAAGTTTCTGCAACAATGTTTTGTGACGTTGATTAAAATCGTCACATTTAACACAGGATCTAGCAAATGCTACTAAGCGAGATATGTATACGCCATATGCAGGTCCCACTGGAATATTACTGTCCAGAAAGGGATAGTTTACGATGTCGAAATTGTAATCATCTCTTTTGTCATACAATCGACGAGAGAGAAGGCCCGCTTCATTTTTATAGAGATATAGGTCTAAATACGATGTGCCTGTAGGGTTATCTGTAGTTTCCTTCAAATCCAGTGAAGGTGGATATATATCCTTCACTGTGTCATTTATATAGCGATTATCCACAGCGAGAAGATCGTCTATATAGCGTTTGGTGAATGAGAAGGAACGGGCTTTGAATGGATCGGTTTTTGGCTTGTCAGATAATTTCGTACATAAATTTCAATGGTTAAAAATAATAGAATAAAGAAGAAAATTTATTTTTTTCTTCTAGCAATGCAGATTATAACGGAATGTTTTCAACTGATGAAACTCTCTTTAAAAAGCTAACCATTCAGCTACAGGCTCTGATAATAATCAGTATCAGCTTTTGGAACATTTGTTAGGAGCTTCTCTTGAAACGTTGTTATCCATATTTAACAGAATTTGGATAACAGATAATTTTTCGCTATTCTTCTTGCTGATGGGCGGTGGTTCTCCCCGGGTACTCCGGCTTCCTCCACCAACCAAACTGACTGTCATCATATGAGTGAAACAATCTTGAATGTGACGTTAAGAACCCCCCCCCCCCCCCTTTCAAAGATCCTTTCAAGATCCTGAAGATCGAGGACGAGGCTACGTGGTATGTGGACGCCTTAGTTTTATGTAGAGATAAACGCCACCTTTTGGGTCGACACGACCAACTGGCTGGCAAGAGTGAAATTACTAACCGCTCAGGAATCACCAGTTAACTATGGGAAAGACAGACAAGGGAAGGGAAAGCCTCAAATATATATGCTTAGGCCAAAAATACGATGAAAACCCGGAAATCTGACGAGGAAAGAAAAATTGCAAATGTCAGCGAGCTTGGAGAATTTCCCAATTTCACTCTACCTGAAGCAAACAATCCAGAGCAAGCCGCCTATTACACTGCTCTGAACACTATGGTCTCATATTTCACAACTGTTACAACAGTCATCCAAAAGAGACATTGTTGAATCGATCGAAAACCTTCACGATGAAGTTGACATCAGAAATTTGGAAAACACTCGAGAAGATATTATTCAGCTGAAAGAAGAGATCCACAATGATCGCTAAAGCTCGTTTTGACTTTAAAAATTGCTCGTCTGTCAAGAAGAATCAGCCCGTACAGATATTGCAAAATTGAAGGAGGATCTCCAAACTGAACGTGAACAAGGCGTGATTTGTTAAACAAAGCTTGCTTCTCAATATAATGATGTTGAGAGACGACCAACATATCATAACTTAAAATTAGATGGAATCCAAGTCAACGAAGCTGATGGCGACGGAAATGCAAAAATAGCTGAAATTCGGGCCAAATTATCAATAATTTTGCATTCCGACTTTTCCAAAAGATTGGGAAGTGGGAGTACAAACTTCGAGAAAAAATGGTCAAACCAGAGTGTTGATGTGGTCCGTATGGGTAGTGAATCATTTTGACATGTACATTGAGATATATAAATCTGCAGTGCAAAATATCTTGTTGGTTAATTCTACCGCCATCCCAGGAAAAGGTTAAACAATTTCAATGATTCTCTTTTTATCAATCTTACATTCAATCGGACAAGAAAAAACATCGACCTTTGTAAAACCCATCATCATCGTTCTTCAAAGGATTTCTAGAAATCATGAAATCCGACCATCTTTTCCCACAAATTATGAAACGGACAAGTGTTACTTCTCGTACAGCTATACCCAGATAATTTCTTCATTAACTTTCACGAGAATAATCTTCTATCTGGAATATTCCTGACCGATATTACAGCCCACTTTCTTATATTTCATAACTTAACAACCACATCAAAAAGTAAGCAGCTACAAGTTACCGCAGAATTACTGCTGACAACAAGGAAAGATTTCTGCAAACAATAAGAAAAATTGACTGAGAGATTGTGAGTCAAGTAGGCGACGATTGTAAGCTAATGACAAGAGGAATTTTTTGTCCATTGTTACTAAGAACAAACGACTGATTTGTAATTTTGTTTACAGAATTTCGAATCTGAGCGAAAAAGATCGAAAAAAGGACACTAGAAAACACCAAGATATCATCTTTCTAAGTTTAAGGAGTTTCAAGATTTCTAGAAACTGTACTTATGTCAGTTGTTATAGAACAAGAGAAAAGAGCAAAGTTAGTCTGAAAGTGAATGTCCGGAGGATCATTCGTCTTCGTTTTGTAGTATTTTATTTTTGCACGTGTCATCATTGGGCACTGGAAGCGAAAACAAATCTCTTTGACCATTTGGCATGAGCTATGAAACATACTTAAGATTTTATAATTAGGAACGAATGCTAATTCTGTTCTGTTTACTGTGCTAGTTTGAGATATCTCTTTTAAGATACCATGCTCGAAAATAGTAAGATAGTACAATACTTAATACTGAAGGGATCCGCGCAGTAATGTTGAAACTTCGAAAGTGTCTGAATCCTGATTATCTCCCTTGGATTGAAACACGCAGTAGTCTAAAGTTGTCGAGTTGTAACGTTGTGTCACAAGAGTGACGTCCCTTCATGTAGCCGACCCGTCGGCAGACGAAACAGTTTACTGGACTAAGAAAACTGATTTAAAATTTGAAGAAATACATTTCAATTTCGAATTATTTGAACTCCTTGATATGAAAGGTGAAGGTATGGATATTCTCTATAGTCACTATATAGAATATGTCCCACCGTTTAATCCGCCGACTCATGTGATGCAACGTCACAACTCGGGAATACCGTATTAATTTTAAGCGTAACTTGGATTTTCGAATCGGACCAAAAAGGTATCTTGCACAACTAAGCCCCATGTGGGACCTGTGTACCATACCAAATTTCAGAAAGATCCATGAAGTAGTTCCTGAGAATTTATGATAAAAATGTTTCAAGGGGAAATTTAAGATGGTCACCTGGCGTTCATATTGGATTTTCGAATCGGACCAAAAAAGGTATTTTGCACAACTGGACCACAAGGGGAACCTGTGTACCAAATTTGAGGAAGATCCATGCAGTACTTCTTGAGAAATCACGATAACAAAGTTTCATGGGAAATCCAAGATGGGCGCCTGGTGGCCATATTGGATTTTCGAATCGGACCGAAAAAGGTATTTTGCACAACTAGACCCCAAGGGGAAGCTTTGTACCAAATTTGAGAAAGCTCCATGCAGTACTTCCAGAGAAATTACGATAACAAAGTTGCATTGGAAGATTCAAGATGGCCGCCTTGTGGCCATATTGAATTTTCGAATTGGTCCAGAAAAGGTATCTTGCACAACTAGACCCCAAGGGAAAAATGTGTACCAAATTTGGGAAAGATCCATGCAGTAGTTTCTGAGAAATCGCGATAACAAGGTTTCATGGGGAATCCAAGATGGCCGCCTTGTGGCCATCTTGGATTTTCGAATCGCACCAGAAAAGGTATCTTGCACAACTAGAGCCGAAGGGGAACCTGTGTACTAAATTTGAGAAAGATCCATGCAGTAGTTCCTGAGAAATCACGATAACAAAGTTGCATGGGGATATCCAAGATGGCCGCCTGGTGGCCATATTGGATTTTTGAATGGGACCAGAAAAGGTATCTTGCACAACTAGACCACAAAGGGAACCTGTGCACCAAATTTGGCAAAGATCCATGCAGTAGTTCCTGCGAAACCACGATAACAAAGTTTCATGGGGAAATCTAATATGGCCGCCTGGTGGCCATATTGGATTTTCGATTCGAACCGAAAAAGTTGTATTGCACAACTGGACCCTAAGGGGAACCTGTGTGCCAAATTTGAGAAAGATCCATGCAGTACTTCCTGAGAAATTACAATAACAAAGTTTTATGGACAAATCCAAGATGGCTGCCTGGTGGCCATATAGGATTTTCGAATCGGACAAAAAAAGGCATCTTGCACACCTAGACCCCAAGGGGAACATGTATACCAAATTTGAGAAAGATCCATGCAGTAGTTCGTGAGAAATCGCGATAACAAGGTTTCATGGGAAAATCCAAGATGGCTGCCTTGTGGCCATATTGGATTTTCGAATCGGACCAGAAATGGTATCTTGCACAACTAGACCCCAAGGGGAACCTGTGTACCGAATTTGAGAAAGATCCATGAAGCAGTTCCTGAGAAATCGTGATAACAAGGTTTCATGGGGGAATCCAAGATGGCTGCCTGGTGGCCATATTGGATTTTCGAATCGGACCAGGAAAGGTAAATCCAAGATGGCCGCATTGTGGCCATATTGGATTTTCGAATCGCACCAGAAATGGTATCTTGCACAACTAGACCCCAAGGGTAACCTGTGATCCGAATTTGAGAAAGATCCATGAAGCAGTTCCTGAGAAATCGTGATAACAAGGTTTCATGGGGGAATCCAAGATGGCCGCCTGGTGGCCATATTGGATTTTCGAATGGGACCAGAAAAGGTATCTTGCACAACTAGATCACAAAGGGAACCTGTGTGCCAAATTTGGCAAAGATCCATGCAGTAGTTCCTGCGAAACCACGATAAAGTTTCATGGGGAAATCTAATATGGCCGTCTGGTGGCCATATTGGATTTTCGGTTCGGACCGAAAAAGGTGTCTTGCACAACTGGACCCTAAGGGGAACCTGTGTACCAAATTTGAGAAAGATCCATGCAGTACTTCCTGTTTTCAAATCGGACAACAAAAGACATTTTGCACAACTAGACCCCAAGGGGAACCTGTATACCAAATTTGAGAAAGATCCATGCAGTAGTTCCTGAGAAATCACGATAACAATGTTTCATGGGGAAATCCAAGATGGCTGCCTTGTGGCCATATTGGATTTTCGAATCGGACCAGAAAAGGTATCTTGCACAACTAGACCCCAAGGGGAACCTGTGTACCAAATTTGAGAAAGATCCATGAAGTAGTTCCTGAGAAATCGAGATAACAAGGTTTCATGGGGGAATCCAAGATGGCTGCCTGGGGGCCATATTGGATTTTCGAATCGGATCAGCAAAGGTATCTTGCACAACTAGACCCCAAGGGGAATCTGTGTACCGAATTTGGGAAAGATCCATGCAGTAGTTCCTGAGAAATCGCGATAACAAGGTTTCATGGGGAAATCCAAGATGGCTGCCTGGTGGCCATATTGGATTTTCGAATCGGACCAGAAAAGGTATCTTGCACAACAAGACCCCAAGGGGAACCTGTGTACCAAATTTGAGAAAGATCCATGCAGTAGTTCCTGAGAAATCGCGATAACAAGAATTGTTTACGGACGGACGACGGACGGACGGACGACGGACCACGGACGAAAAGCGATTTGAACAGCCCACCATCTGGTGATGGTGGGCTAAAAATCGAGAGCAAAGACGTTTCGTATAGTTTTGGAATATTATATTTGGCTAGTTCTGAGCCTATTTCTGTAATTCTAGTGATTAACCATCGTGCGTTAATTCAAAATGACGCTCATGTGGGTTCATCCATAAATCCCCCGTTTTCAGATTATTCATATAATAGGCATTATTCTTAGTCCATTGTGCAACTTAGTTAACACGAAGGAATCTCCCATCAAAGCCTAGCATCTTTCTCCTATTCTGAATCTGGTTGCTTAATTCTCAGCTTAAAATATGACGTTTTAAATCAAAGTGGCAGACAGGTGGGGTAATCTGAAAATCACATTTTTCATGTTGCTCGTGTAGTTCAAGGCGTTATTCTTACCTCACTGCGCACATTTATCAAAACCGAGGGATCTCTATGCATTACAACACATATAAGGGAAGTGGGAAGAGGTGCCGACATACTGACTGCGTCATATGACTTCACAGAATAGTCTTCTGGTAAACCTATTCTAAAGCACACACCAAGAATCTAACGATTCGAGATATGTGTTGTATCTCAGGTACGCTTTTATTGTACCTGTTCATGTGGCAACTTGAGTGATATGACCACACGGCCCCTAGCACCGGCATAAGCGGTATTAGATACCAATCTAGAGAGCTATGATAGAAATGCTCTGACAACTCGTATACTGGTAATTGGTGAACTGTTTCGCTGTGATAACTCGTACATTGGAGATTGGTGAGCTGTATCGTCGTCAGATGTAAATGACGGCAATTAACACAAAAGACTAGCCTGTAAGGCCCGATGTCGACCCAAAAAAACATAACATTTTATTCCCATTTTGCATTTATTTAAGATTTGATGGTCAAATTCAAAATAGCGGCTATATGAGGTCATCAGAAAATCACACTTTTGGACGTTGCACGTATAGTTCAAGGCATTATTCATTATGCAAATTTGTTAAAACCGAGGGAACTCTAAGCATAACCCAATATTCTATTTCCATTTTGAATCTATTTACATATCCCAAAGATCAAGATTTGATGGTCAAATTCGAAATGGCGGCCATATGGGGTCATCGGACAATCACACTTTGCCCTCTTGCTTGTGTATTTCAAGGCATTATTCTTACCTCATTGAGCAAATTTATCAGAAACGAGGGATCCCTATGCATAGCCTAATATCTTATGCCATTTGGAATCTATTTTCATATGTAAAAAATCAAGATTTAATGGTCAGATTCTAAATAGCGACCATATGTGGTCATATGAAAATCACACTTTTGGTTGTTGTTCGTGTAGTTCAAGGCATTATTCTTGGCTCATTATGCAAATTTAGCAAAACGGAGGAATCACTAAGCATAGCCCAACATCCTATACCCATTTTGAATCTATATATATAACAATCTAAAAGTTAAAGCCATTACAATTTATGTAACAATTTATGAAACAAACCGATTTCTCTCAAATAACCTAAAATCAAATCTTCCTTCACCCGGTCAAAGAGATTTTCCAAAGTAGCTCTAACAGAATCTCTAACAATCTTAAAATCTATACAGTCGATCAAAATATATTTCACTGTGAGATTCTCATCGGGCGGGTCCATTTTTGAATAAATGTCACGAGTCAGTCGTGAATGACCGATTCTACAGTGCCTGATAGTGATCGAAACGTTTCTGACTGTTAAGAGAAGTAAAACCTATAGTTTTCTTAAACTCATGAAGCAAGTTGCCAACCTCAGCATCCCATGAAGATTGAAATAGCATTCTCATATAGGCATAGAATACAAGGTCTGAAATCGCTATACTGTTAACACTGCCATATAGTGCTGCCTTGGCCTTTGCATCAGCATCAGTACTCCCTGCGATGCCAACATAACTAGGTAGCAAAAAAAACAATATTAAACTGCTGTTCAACTCTACGGTCATATAACGTTAGAATATTCAGGATGAATAGACGAGCAGCCAGACCCTCTATCACCCCTAAGTACAACAATATTCAATCTGGCTATTTTTATTCTCTCTGATGTTAGAAAGGTATTTCTTCAAGTTGTCCTCACATACCTGCGAAAGAGCAACATAAATAATCCCGTACAAAGCTCCGTGGCTTTTACATGAACATGAACATGAACATGAACATACGCAATACGGTTGGTCGACATTCTTTCGTGGTTGACATACATTATTCTGTGGGAAACGAAGCGGAAATTTATTTAGATGAACGGACAGCTTCTCGTCTACGAACGACTGGCTTGTGTTTATTTATATTTTATTGTTTGCTAGATTGACATTTGGTATTGATAGTGATATGCTTATAATATCTTGGGGTACATAGGAAGTATTTATGGATGGCGACCGCCTACTGAAGGTTGCCTACACTCATCTCGCGTGAAAGCACATTAAATTAATACCTATTACTCAAATAACGTATTGAGTGAAACATCCGACCAATGAAGTCACATATTGGGCAGACCCGTCATGTAAGACAACTTCAATGGGCAACACTTTGCGTGCAATATACTTGGCCCTTTTCACTCCTTGGTTGAATGGTTCCCCACATGTAGTCACCTATTGTATGTGTCTTACATGACGGATTTGCCACATATTGTGCGATCCTAGGAAACATTGTTAGGATGAGCACATCTGTCGCAAACAGCCCGTCAGAAGCAAATAGTCATTGTGACGTGGACGTTGGTCATTAATTGACATGTTTTACTATTAAAGCCAGGAGGTGTAGTTCAAGAACCCATGACCTTGCTGGAAGCCACCAGAAACCAAAATTTTCCGTAGAATAGGGTGATTATATTTCTATTTCGATCAGTGAAAATCTCCCTATTTCGCATGCACGGGAATTCGACGACACTGAGTTTCTTGGACCTCTTCGTATAATCCCGCAAATGGTATTCATGGTCTATTGTCATCAATCTCTCTCCTCGATTGTGGGGATTTACATACACATATATGTCGATGTCAAACTTTCAACAGCTTATCATTTAAGTCCATGTGGCGTGAGAGAGAGACAGAGAATTAGGAAGGGTCATCTGAAGCTGGCTCTTTTGGATAATTTTATGCGCTGTTACCTAAGACAACATGTTTATGTTCAAGATTTAACCGGCATTCGTTAAAGGAGGTGTTCGGTTTGACCATATTTTTTTCCTTAGTGTGTTGCGTTTATAAACCGAAAATATAATTTCCTTTCGTTCACTTGAAAAGTTATTAGCTCGAGAGAGAAAATACTGAATTTTCATATTCTCAATTTTAGCTCGAGAGAGAAAATACTGAATTTTCATATTCTCAATTTTCACCGAGAAGAGACTATATTCGAAAATATTACGAGTATTAGAAAATAAGCATTTGTTTGTTTTTGCAATTTTTGGCGATATTGTTGAAGGGATTCCCTTCATATATAAAATATGACACCTTTAACCAAAACGAGCCCTACATATCGAAATGCGGTGCGTTTGATCCAAAATGATACTGAAAAATCGTTTTGGTTAAAGGTGTCATATTTTCATAATACTGAAATATGTCAAAATGCTTGTAATGCTCTGAAAGGGTGTCGTTCACCGCCATTCAGCACATGATTCCTCAAGCCGATAATTGTAAACAGCTGCTTGGCCGAATGGTTACAGTGTCGGACTACAGATTAAAAGAAACGCAACATTTTGGTTCGAATCCTCAAATCCCTGGAAAAATATTTTCATTTTTTCCTTTTTTCTCCCATCTTCAGTTTGGACTTTAAAGTGCAAAGGTGACGTGAAATGAAAGACAGCGAACCCCTAACGCACATAATCCCTTATTTTCTTATAATTCGTGAATAGAATTGCACACAAACAACTCCACACACACAGTCAGACCACTTGTTCAGTGTTTGAATATTCTGACGATCCAGCAGAGCAAAAAAATAATTGTTACACATACAGTACATAATTTCGTCTTATGGCAGCGGAAAGTTGTAACTATGAATTGAAAAGTTATAAGGTTGAACTTGTCTTATATCAAGACCTTTATTAAGGAAATTTCGGTTTATATATTAATATAACTGATTATTGTTCGTAAATATCTGGGTCGTTGATGAAAATACTAATGGTAACCGTATGAGAATATGAACCAGAATTTCCCATTAGACTGGCCTCGCCTGTCTGACAAAGAGTTGGGGAATACCTGAGCATTACGTCACAATTTACCGGCCGGCTCGGAGCGAGACAATAGAGCAACAGAGAGCGACTCTGAAGGGAAAAATATCCATCTAAAGCGAACACATCCTTTTCAGCCCACAGACTTAATTCTTCGCAGATTGCTTCCTTGGGTAAATTCGAAATAGTGGTCAATCGTCATTTGGAACCTATGCACTCTACGCAAGTTGTTTTCTGTGCAAAATTTGTTGAATCCAATCCTTAGATATTCATTTAATGCCAAGTTTGAGCCTTTTTGCTATAACCTTTCGCTTGAACCATCAGATGTAAATTTACAATAGCTGACTTCTCTCTTGTCCACTAATTTACAGCATTTTCTGAGCCACAAATCACATGTTAATAACAATCTAAATTGAGACATATTATTTCGGAATCATCTATCGTCTATCGTCCCCTCGAAGTACACATTTAGTTTTGAAATATGCTGAACAATGCCAATATGATTCAAGATGAGATTATCGAAAGTAATACATTGGTGACTAATAACGAGCAATGGCATGTATTTTCAAATACTGAGAATTGTAACAGCATGTTTACAATCTAAAGTTCCCGTCCCTAGATTTCTTTTGAAGACTCGTTTTTGAAGATGAGGAACAAGAGCAGACATTTTACATCAAATCGCACAAACATCATTCATAACTTGTAAAATAAGCATATTCTAAAAGAAAACGTAAAAAAGTCGATCTATATTGTTTTCTGTATCTATGATGTCACTGTGAGGTCACCTGTAGACTACCATGTAAAGCGCGATATTCACTGCAGAAGCAAAATCTATATTGCCGGCTTTGGAAGGTATTTGGCCCACTAAAAGAAGAAAAATATGTCATATTCTCAGATTCACTGTCATGCCTTCAAGCGATTAAAAGTGGAACTCAAACTCATCTCACCACCTTGAATATTCTACAATTATATGACTGTAGATTTGATCAACAGATTGATATTGTGTTTTGTTGGTTGCCCAGACAGGTTGGCATCAACGGTAATACTGAGTCTGACAGAATGGCTAAGGCAACCCTAGATAATGAGGTTGATCCTGTTGGAATCCCATGTAGCGATTTCAGACCCTCTATCTGTACTTGTGAGAATCTGTTTCAATCTTTATGGGATGCTGTGAATAATAACAAACTTCATGGGTTCAAACATGAGGCACCAGAGGTGCTACAACCCCTCAGCCCCTAAACAGTCCAGCCCAAGCAACATCTCGTGGCATGGTATATACATACCAAATTTGAAAAGAATTCGAAGAAAGGTTCTCAAGTTATTGCAATAAAATGCATATACATGTAGGGTTTAACCACCTGGTGGGGCCATCTATTTGCGAAAGTGATCGAAATGCAATCACAGGCGACACCTCTTGGCATGGTATAGGCATACCAAATTTGAGAAGAATCCGCTGAACGGTGCTCAAGTTATTGCCTGGAAACGAATTTCAGACGGACGAGCAGATGGATGCACGGCACAGAGATGGACGAACGGATGGACAATCGGAATCCAGTATGCACGGGGGTATACATTGCTAAATTGGTAAAGTTGTGATCTTATTGTCCTGGCCTGAAACTAAATGTTGGATGGGATTTTTGTCCATTGGGGCTTTTGTCCATGGTTTTTAGTTCACTGGGGCTTTTGTGCAAACCCCAAAGAGAATGCTGTATTGTTCTCATATTGTTCATCATTCTCATAGAATAGCTATAATTTATCTGGGCGTGGACACATTAATATATCTTGAAGTTTAATACATTTATTCAGAAGATATAGCAAGTAAACATTGGCTTTATTCAGTGTATCATTAAAAAATAAAGCCTCTGTATACTACAAACGTAGATATATATATAAGGTTCACTGCTGATAGTGACCCAAATGGATACCGAACTACTATTTATAAGTGTTCTCAAGACGTGGAACACATGTACTTCAATATCCTCATGGTGCTCATATGAACAGTCACAATCAAAGCGTGACTGAGATACATCTTTTTTGGATAACGACTCTAAAACGAATATTACGGATTAAGAATACTGATCAGCGATACGGATTTGATATTTTTGGAACATCATGATGTCTTGCCGGCATCATTGAAAACTGTTGACCGTTTCTTCCTTGCAGGAAACAAGCCTATGTTTATGTATACTATGATTGTCTTTTTGAATTTGGTGCTAATACTGTTATGTGGAAAATGGAATAGGTCTTTGGATTATGGACGCGGATATTCTCTAATGGACGACGGCTGGATTATGAATGACGGACTAGACGCTTGTAATATCACAAATTACAACTGAAGCGAAATTAAAGCCAACTGAGTAACTGGTAAACGGTAATTCACAAGCACAGTTGTGAGATTTATCTCCCCTGTCCAATTGTAGAAAAATGTTTTTGGTGCATGTAATATGTAGATATATAGATTTATGAGATCAGGTAAAAAGCTTGCAACATTTCACTGGAAGTAGAATGAAAAGAATACATGTTTGAATACAGGGAAATTATTATGGAAATGATTTGACCACTAGATTTTAGAACCTTACCACAAGAAGGCCCATAATACATAATGTTGGAATTAAACCATGTTACAGATGGACAGAAAAGTGGACGGACAGACAGACAGACGAGGTCCTGACCAACGAAACATACAAAAGGCACATCTACAAACTACATTTTACATTGGATAAAAGCTTCGTCGACCTGCCTTCAGCAGTTCTCAAGATATGGGAGTCCGGGGAAAAGAAGACGGATGGACGGACGGACGTACACATGGACAGGCGGACGGACGGACGGACAGACAGACGGGGTGACAACAATACCCCTTAGCCCACTCTGACTGAGGGGTAAAAAACTGTAGGCTATACTCGTCTGAACAGCCAGAAACGTTTCGATCAAGCCATGATCAGGCGAAGTAGAATCGGCCATCCACGGTTAACTCACGAACATTTACTGAAAAAGAGTCACTCACAAAGTGTACTCCGTGCCACGAAGATCTCACAGTGAAACATATTCTTATCGACTGTATAGATTTTAAGATTGTAAGAGAATCTGTTTATCGGGCGACTACTTTGGCTTTTTGGTCGGGTGAGGGAGGACTGTGTCTTGGGTTTATTTGAGAAAAAAAGAGAGAAATCGGTTTGTTGCATAAGCTTTAATGTGGGTATGTTTAAATGCGTTGGATTACTAACTTATTAACTTGAATACTTTGAATTGTGTTTGATCGTCACTATATAGCTGAGATATTACTGAACGCGACGTTAAATCTTAATTCTCTCTCTCATTTCACTGGAAGTTTGCATTTTAGAATAGAGTATGTATCTATATATACAGTGTGGAAGATTTCATGCCTGTACTCCGAAGGGTATCAAAGATTTTCAGGAGATATCTCAGAGCGAGGACAACAGACCAAAACATGGTATTTTGATGTTCACTGTCATTTTAGAACATGTTGTCCCTTTTTGTACGATGGGCCATTAAACTCGAAAACTAAGCCGCTTTTTGGGATTCTGCCGCTCGCATGGGAGGGATGAGTTGTAGAGCTATTCGTGATCGCTTGGAGGCATGACAGAGAGCCCGAGAATATGACATACTTTTTAAATTGTGCTGGATCTAATATCCTTCAAGGCAATCAAAAGAGCTTTTGCTTCAGCAGTAAAAATATCAATTTTGTCTGGTAATCGATTCGGTTTTGGAACCAAAAATAGTAGCACACGCCATTCTGTCATCATCATTGGAACCATAAGTGTGTATATATATAGTTTGATGCTACTCATACTTTTCTGTCCTTAGACCAAATTCTTGCCGATACACCAGTTGGTTTGTGTCAGCCTTTTTTTTTAGATTTCGTAAGTGTAATATCTACTTGTGATTTGGCTAACTGCCAAGGTGGAAATGGTGCAATTCTGTTTTCTGTTACGTAAAATTTGACCAAGACCACTACCAGCTGCAACAATGTGTGATGTAATACGAATTCCGAGATGTGGAGAAAAGACTCGATATTTTTAATACAAACATGAATGCGAGGGCTTAAAAACTCAGTTATATGCGGATTTTAAACAATTTGACCGCAATCTCGTTACATATTGCGGGACAACTTTACTCTTCGGGGCTTCAAAGGCAGTTCATCTGCCTCAAGATAAAAACTTTCTTTCTGTGATGTTCTGAACGTTCAGAGACAAAGCCTAATCCCTGATGTACGATTGGATCTGAACGTTCAGAGACAAAGCCTAATCCCTGATGTACGATTGGATCTGAACGTTCAGAGACAAAGCCTAATCCCTGATGTACGATTGGATCTGAACGTTCAGAGACAAAGCCTAATCCCTGATGTACGATTGGATCTAAACGTTCAGAGACAAAGCCTAATCCCTGATGTACGATTGGATCTGAACGTTCAGAGACAAAGCCTAATCCCTGATGTACGATTGGATCTGAACGTTCAGAGACAAAGCCTAATCCCTGATGTACGATTGGATCTGAACGTTCAGAGACAAAGCCTAATCCCTGATGTACGATTGGATCTGAACGTTCAGAGACAAAGCCTAATCTCTGATGTACGATTGGATCTGAACGTTCAGAGACAAAGCCTAATCCCTGATGTACGATTGGATCTGAACGTTCAGAGACAAAGCCTAATCCCTGATGTACGATTGGATCTGAACGTTCAGAGACAAAGCCTAATCCCTGATGTAGGATTGGATCTTACAAATACAGATAAGGAAGTGTTTTCTCTTCTCTTCCTTTTTGCAAATCAAAAAATCTACGCTCTTCAGTCCCCCTTCTCGCTTACTTTGCCGAGCAAAATGGAAAATTTATATTTCCTTCAAAGTTAATTTTCAATGAATTTATTATCAGGTCTATCACTTTGATCTGTGAAACTATGGAATGGGGTTGAAGGATTTATCGAACTGTACAAGGGGCATAATGACACTTTTCACTATTCAAATTGAGGCCTGTGACAGTCTTGATATTCAATTAGAATAATTAATTAAGTTTCTGCATTTATGTGTGTTATCATCTGCAAACTAAATACCTTGACACTCTTTTCCATGCAGCAAGTCAATATCAACTCATGGTTTGCTCCGTATTACGGAGCCGTAAAAGGGACATGGAAATTATTTTTTTCAACCCCTGAATTTTTTTTTTCTTCTTATTAAGTCGTTATAATACGGAGCCGTGGAGGGGACATAGTTAATATTTTTTTAACTTCCCCCGAGATAATATCCCCCGAGATAATAACTAGGGGAAAATTCACCATTGGTCAATTATCTCGGGGGAAAATAATTTGCCCCGAGATAATAACTAGGGGAAAATTCGCCATTGGTCAAAATTATCTGGGGGGAAATTCGCGATTGGTCAATTATCTCGGGTGAAATTATCTCGGGGGAAATTAATTTTCCCCGAGATAATATCCCCCGAGATAATTATCTAGGGGGAAATTCGCCATTGGTCAATCATCTCGGGGGAAAATAATTTACCCCGAGATAATTTCACCCGAGATAACTGACCAATCGCGAATTTCCCCCTAGATAATTATCTCGGGGGATATTATCTCGGAGAAAATTAATTTTCCCCGAGATAATTTACCCCGAGATAATTGACCAATGGCGAATTTACCCCTAGATAATTATCTCGGGGCAAATTATTTTCCCCCGAGATAATTGACCAATGGTGAATTTTCCCCTAGTTATTATCTCGGGGGATATTATCTCGGGGGAAATTAAAAAAATATTAACTATGTCCCCTCCACGGCTCCGTAGACCACGGCTCCGTAACAACGACTTAATAATAAGAAGAAAAAAAAATTCAGGGGTTGAAAAAAATAATTTCCATGTCCCTTTTACGGCTCTGTATAAATCAAATTCTGCAAATAAGAAAGATTTCTTGTCAGTATCTATGGATATCTCCCTATACTCAATTCGCGAATAAGTTTGTCACTGAGTCATTCCGACGGTGATTTAAGTGAGAAATTCCAGGGCTAGTTCACTAAACAAGGTCTGTGTGTAAGAGAATGATGTCGAATTCTCGTTATTATCTTTTGGTACATCAAATTATTGCATTCGCGAAAATGACTGCCAAGTTAGTCAATATGAAAGGTATCTAAGTAACAAAATCAAACTAAAAAAACCCTCAAGGAAATCAAAGCCCTAGCTTTTGACAACGAGGTCAAATAGATCGCTTTTATGGTCAGTATCTGCTAATATATGACGTAATTCCATTTGTAAAACTGATTGACAAAGTAACGTAAATTGTGAAGTGTACAACCAGTACATTATAGTAGAAATGAGCTCTGACTTGAGAGAATGATATCAAATGCAATATGTTTCTGCCCATTGTGTGCTGATACACATAAGTATTGAATTTACGGGAGTGATTTATGCTAATCTAAAGGGATTCTGATTGCCGAAGAGGACGGGAACATCAATACCAGCGAAGCAAGCCCCTGGCTTCCGAGAATGAGGATAGAGAGACTGTGTTCCGAAAGAGGATCATTCAAAATAGCTATGTGCCAAATTTCATGCTTGTAACCGAAAGTGCACAATATAACTGCAAAACTATGATGTATTGTTTGCGCATAGGGTTGTCTGACTCATTAAATACTAAACAGTCATTTCTGTATTATAAAACCAGTTTCGCATAAAATCAGTTTTGAGTATTATATTCCCGCAGAGGGTTAAGTTATTCTTCCTTTCAAAACATATTTCCATATATGCGAATTGCTTGGGGGTAAAGCTAAACATCATACCAATTTGTCATGTCTATAAGTTAAACATCTTTATTCGGCGAAAGTTGGTGAGTTGTTCCCTTACTTCTGAAACGTAATTGTTGCGTTTGTTTTTAAGATGCATGATTTATAATTTGATACCAAGTATTATTCAGTGTTAATCATAATGATCGGTTGCGTTACTTGTCTACTTCTTCACCAATTTGTGAATTATCTAGGTTGCCAATGGGTAGATAAAATGATTACTAGAAGTAGTGAACTTATTTTTCTACTTACTAAGACAGTCGCCTGTGACTGTATGCAAATTAGCTGAACCACTGACAAGGTTGCGGCTCATCTTCCTTGGTATATAAGCAATTCAAGGATCTCAAAGTGTATATACATGTACATACTGTTCAGTGAAAATGGTAATATCTGAAGACAATGACTAATGTGTAGACCGACAGCTTTTAAGCGACTGAAGTTTCCTATGTCTTGACGTAAGAGAATCGAAGTCTGAACGGAAATCAACGAAGCAATAATTCATTCCACCGAATATAGTTGCAAATGAATTCAAACGTGCCTGAAGACAGGGTTGTCATGGGAGATCGGAGGTTGAAAAGAAAAGTGTGGCAGAGATCACACTCTCTTAGCGCATGCGTATTTCAAAAAGTCACAAGAAGAAGAAGAAGAACAAGTGAGAAATGACTACATCGTAGTCAAAACCTGCGGCAGTGGCAATAATACAGTGAAAGACGTATCAGCGGAGGTGGTGGTAGTTGCAGAAAAAAAGAGTCATCTGTCAGTTTTTTCATGCCAAGGGAAGTGATTTACAACTTCTAGCTCACAATTGTAGGAATTGCGTAAAAGGACTGATACCATATATACATATTCACTTTCCCCATTCAAAAGTTTGACTGGTCCGTGCCGTCTATACTGAATTGACAGACGAAGTCACAACGACCGCTTTGGCAATGTCTTGGTAGAAGTATCGTGTATGTCAAGTTTCAAAACAGCCGGTTCAGCTGTTGATTTTTGCAAATCAAAAAAGCTTTCAAATATTTGGAAATCCAAACAAATTTCAAGGATTTAATCATAACGCAAAGATCTACGCTCTTCAGTCTCCCTTCTCGCTTATTTTGCTGAGCAAAATGGAAAATTAATATTTCCTTGGTATCAGGTCTATCACTTGGAATGGGGTTGAAGGCTTTATCGAACTGTTCAAGAGGTATAATGACACTTTCCACTATTCAAATTAAGGCCTGTGGCAGTCTTGATATTCGATTAGAATAATTAATTAAGTTTCTGCATTTACGTGTGTTATATAATCTGCAAACTAAATACCTTGACACTCTTTCTCACGCAACAAGTCAATACCAAGACATGGTTTGCTCCTTCTATATAAATGATTAACTATTTCATTCTTAGGAAATATCATCTCATCTGACATGTTTGGCCAAGCCTTTTCGAAGTTTGCTGATTTTATTAATTTCTTTAAAAAAAATCAAATTCTCCAAATAAATATATTTATTATTGGTACAGGGCTCGAATTGATATGCTAATGCGCGCGTAGGCGACATGGAATAAGAATAGGCTAATATGGCTGGTGTTGTCATGCTAATGTGCAATAGGCAAATGAAGTTAGGCGGCGAAGTGATAAAATATAAAAGAGGCTTGTCTGAATTGGGTTTTCATCGAAGCCCAGCCAGCTCCGACCACGCGTACTAGTATACCATTTATTCACACATTTCTGTGCCTGTCCACGTTTACAACATGTAATCACCAAATACCGGCGATTTTCCATCGTGACTGGTCATCTCCCACTGGAGAGCGAATGTACTTGCCGACAGGAGCCTTTTCTGATGTCGTTTATTGGACTGAGAAAGTTCGTTGCTGGTCGCAAAACATGGATAAGTATTTCTCTTATTACGGCATTTTTGATTATGTTTTGCATTCTAAGCATTTGTTTTATTCGACTTATTTATGTTTCTTTAATTTTTCCAATTCACACCCATGTTATAATCGGCTAACTGAGCAGTTTGTTTCCTGTGTCTACGTCGTATGCGTAACACGGCGCTGGATATGGACAAGTGTTTTTTAGTTCTTGTTAGATTACCTGGTGATTACTTTATTTTGATCCATTTGTAGCCTTTCTAACCAGTTCACAGTATGATCTAGTGGTTCTATAATCAATTTTCTTTTTGTTTGGTGTATAGTGGGCCCGAGCCGAGTATTGTCATTTGGATGTTGATAGAAAAATTTAACGTCGTCTTACATGAACCATTTTCCTCTTTGGCATACTGTACTGAACAGCTTTACGTGAAGGCCGCTCCAGGAAAGGATGTTGTTTCCTGTAACGATAACTTTACTTCGTGGCTTAGTCCTGTTACCAGCGACAGTATGATCCGATAAGTAAATTTATTGTTCACATGATGATTTCATTCTGTACTGTTCTCTTAGTCTGCATAATGTAGTGTTGCGTATAGTCTTTTGGATCATAGTATTGACCACCTAATTCAACGACATTCGGCATAAAAAATAAAAAATAAAAATAAAAAGGCCCTTTGCCAACCATGTGTCATACGGCTTGCGATTTTTTGTTTTTGTTGTTTTCATGACGTGACCGACGTGTACTGTTTTATTTTGATCAGACCTACAACCTGGTGCTATGCTAGTTAAGCGCGACAGGATGTCCGTTGTGTACTAGCGATTTTATCGAAAAATCTGTCCATAATTCTGATTTATCCGGTTTCCGTAAGCAAATAAGGTTCCCTGTTCCGATATTGTCGCTACTATGGGTGAAAATGCCTACTTCGGTTAGGCAGAGAAAATACGTTATAATCCATTGTGCTGGTGTGTCGAACACATTCTGCGATGTTGCTACTTAGGACTTTATTTCCATGAAGGACCAGTGTTTATTAGAGCCTGTGGATTTAAATGGGACATTGGATAGGATTGTAGAATAGGATCGATGCTCTGTTTTGTCTTGATTTTAATAGTACTTTGTGACGGATTTTATGATTTGCTGCTGTTTCGTACAGACTCTCAATTGCGCTGAAGGATCAACCTGTTGCTCAAAGTTGAGTTTATTTTTGACGTTCGTCGTAAGCAATAAATGTCGCAAGCAAGAAATCTCGTAGCTATTATGCTGCTAATCCCCAACGTCTTGTATGGAGTACTGGTCCACGTAAAGCGTAGGTCCTATTTTCTGCCATTATAGTGAATCTCCAGATAAAAACTTAATCGCTATTTTATGTTCTAGTGTCTAAGGTAGTAACCCCAGGGCAATGGTGTTGTATAGTGGATGAAATAAACAAGTTTTATGCAGGAGTTTTACTTTATAGTATATATCAGTCAGTATTTTTATTGGTTTTTTATGAACAATTGTGCGATCTGTTTTTTATTTATGGAAAATAATACTCTTCGATTGATCGTGTTTTTGGTTGGCCGCCTTTGATCGAAGGAGGTCGGGCTTCACGGCTCCGGCTACTCTATGGTGAATAAAGAGCTGAGAAGAATGAGAGCGTTTGTTGAAATGATAAATAATTTGTGTTCGTTTGAGTGCAACGAATTAGAACATAAGAAACATTTCTAGTCAGTATCTATGAATATCTCCTCATACTCACTTCGCGGATGTTTGTCACTAAGTCATTCCGAAGGTGATTTAAGTGAGAAATTTCAGGGCTAGTTTAGAAGAGTCGACTGGTATTACAGAGCTTTAATTATAGTGGCCATTTCGCTGGAATATACAGACATGTTGACCGGTAGCTTGTGCTGAGTTATGGGAAACGAATGCCGAGTCCTGTATTGCTACTTGCATTTTTGGAGCCGTCCGTGTATATTTTCGTGTGATTTTTCAATTACTCTCTATATATTCAAGGGTATTGACTTTTATCTGGCCTGGGTTATCCTTCTTATGTTCGTCTCCAGGCGGAAGGATGACTAATTGCCAGGCTGGTCTACTGACTTTGTCAGTGCCAGAGATACGCGAGATTGATATTTCGTCTTATTAGAATAATCTGTCTGTCGTGTAGCCAAGTGGCCCGGAGACTTTTCACCCTAACGGTACTAACTTTTAGGGTCAACAATATTGTGACCTGAGTGATCATCGCCAATGGCTAGGATTTTCTCTGCATATTTCATGGACAACTTTCCTAATAAATGAGTGTTTTCGTATATTTCTGTAAGACTACTTGATGAAATTTCTTTGGTAGTTATCTTTAATGCAGGATATTGGATGCTGTCTATTCTTTTTAACTGGTTCCTGTTTACTGAATGGTTGGCAACTGAGCCGTAATCTATTTTAATATAGTTTTATCAGATTATATTCATCATCCGTTCCCAGTTGTACCAGACACGCACCTCATGAGGTTCAGGTATTTATTATACGGAATAACTAGTCGGTCAATGAGCGGTCAACCAGCAAAGTGGAATTGTTCAACGACTTCTTGTCAGTACATTGCCATTTTTCCACCACCCTCGTGGTTCTCCCAATGAGTTTTCGGTCAAAGAATTTTCTGGCGATCTAGCGTTAGCTTGACGTGGATGTGATGCTTATTTGAGAACATAAAATTCGTAGATTTTACAGTGGAAAAATTTAAATCCCCTTTTATTGGCCCAGTCACTGATTGAATCCAGTGACCGGGTGCTGTACTTGCTGGGCTGATCATTGTCCAGGGTAGTAGGAACAGTCGGCATTCTCGTGTCCTGTAGACAATAACTGAATGCCGAGGGCACATTGAGCTATTTTTTTAATACAGGGACTGTGTTAGATGATTTTCTTATATGCTTTTTCCCCTTCTGTTCCATACTTTTTTATTTTGTTTCCTTATCTATAGTGTTGCAGAATTCTTCTCAACATTTTATTTAGCTTCTTGAACAGTTTTCTCGACTACTCTTGGCTTCTTGTATATTTCATATATACCCTGGAGACGATTGTTGCATTATTGTCGCGTGCATTATTTCACACTCTGGGGTCCGCCAGGTCACAGAATTTTGGTTGTGGTTTTGTTCGCAAATGGAATGTGTCTGTGTGTTATTTGTAGCACCTCACTAGTATTATTTGTTTTGTGCCTATAATCGTCAGAGTCGACATTCAATATTCAGCCGTCGTCGGCAAGAAAATTCCCGCATCAATAATCCATTTTTTTTGTACGATAAAGTTTTTTATCATAAATTCCAAATATGCATGAAATGAAAATTTAGAAAAAAAGATGGTTTTCCTCAGGAGAGAAGAGTCAACGTTCTTCAATGATGACAGCAAAACATCACGATATTCTTAACATAAATGTCTTACCATACATACAGAGAACATCGCGCTGTCGCAAAAAGAATTACCAAAAATATTAAATCATTCGTTGTCATTTTAGTTTATTAACAGTCCTTTGCATATGTGCTCGCAAAGAATACTATCGCTGCCACATAAGTTTGATGTGTTACAAGCATACTCCTTTGCTCCCTAACATGAAATTACCGCATTGCAAATGTTCATTATCTAAGTCAATTGACACATGAACTTCGGGCTGCATCACAGTAAACTATAACATAGCTGGCAGTTTAAATCATTGGAAATGTCTTTGTAGAATTATTTCAACGAATATATGCCAAGTAAATATCTAAATTGTTTTGAGTTTTTTAATCCATTATTTAAGTTCAAGTTCTTTTAACCTTGTCTGACCTGGGCGATCTGTGGTGTACCACACAGCCTGGGGACTCATTCCGTATCAAAATGTCTGTGTTTTTTTTATATCAAGCAGCATAACAATCAATCCATTATTTTGAAGTTATAGGCCATTTAACTTAACCTTATCTGATCTGGGCGATCTGTGGTTACAGCAGACTGGGGGCTGATTTCGCCTCCCTTAAATACGTGCGTTATTTCTAAGGCTAGGGTTCTGATACTTACTATACTATATGTTTTGGTCAAGCTCTATCAGTAAATGTTAAAAGTGAAAGATGGCCGCTCTGGTGACGCCACATTGATGTTACATCACCAAGAAGCTTTTATCGGCGTATTTGGTCAAATTTTTGTCGAAAAACACCCAAGAGGCAGAACTGATGCAGGACAAAATTTACTCCATGACCAATATCACCGTGTAGACGAAGCCAGCCATCGATCTGTATATGCTCGTGTGCAGTGTTGATAATGCTGAATAGGATGGCATAAAAGATACAAGCTATTAAGAAGGCAAGAAGAATTATGATGTAGCAGAACATTGGACAGTCTATCGTATTATGAAATTAGACCGGGACAATTGCTACCAAACCGTGTAGGTTTACACCAAAATTACGCCGATAGGATCAGTTATAGACACATATGAGGCTCATTTTAAATGTGTTTCTATTGCAGAGTTATGGAGAAGAGTTTGACAGTAGCCAAAAAAAATCATCTTTTCTTAAATCCGAGTAGACAAGCCATGATGTTGGTCTTGTATCATTTTGAGGGCAATCATATAATAGTCAAGTTGTCAGCCATATTCGCATCACAGCTAAAGTTATTTTTGGCGACTTTCTCACAGAAAAAGGTGGGAAAGCGCACTTTTAGGACAGATGACCGCCATCTTGGATATACCCATGATCATTTGTTGAAATGATCTCAATATAAACTGCGGAATATGCCAAATTCTCTAGGATTTCGACTCCATTCCATCCCGCCCCTCCTATTGTGGCAAATTGAAGTAAACCATTGAAATGCACAACCAGTGACCCCACAGCTATCAAGACAAAGTTTCATAACATTTCGATCAAAATTGTGACCTTTCCGACCGAACAAACTTCATACTCCCGGCCCCCATTGAGCATTAAACGCCTTTTGGACTCCCCATTTCCCCTCCCTGGGATCCCACTCTAATACAATCCTAAGTACAATTTCGATGACGACCGATGGACGCACAAGTATTTTATGACCTGTATATGTTATGTGCGTTAAGCACAGTTTTTCCCAACCCAATAGCTACCCAGACAAAGTTTCACGGCCTCTAGGCCAAAGAAAACCTCCTACAATGGGCGTTGGATGCCCTAATTGAACATTAGTTGTGTTAGGTTGGCCAGTAACCCATTGTATTTACTAATGGCCCCAATAACGTTCTTGCGAATTGTCAAGATATTTCGACCCAAACTGTGACCGTATGGACTGGACAAGGAAACACAGACAGTGCAGTATTATAATAAGAAACAGTGTTCCGTGTTAAGCTGCATTTCCACGTCGTAAAACGCCATAGAATGCTCATCGCAAAGGTTTTCTTGCGAACAAATCGAATTATTGTCCCATTATACCACAGAACGGAGATACTGAATCCCTGAACGTTTCCAATATAAGACTTGATGCCGATAGTCCAAATGGAATAGTCCATAGGTAGACCGTATTTTTACATATAAAAAAAGGCTTTATACTCTTCTGCTTAATTTACGACAAGGAGAGACGATTGTAATTTTGACCTTTAACTTTCACAATAGGCAGAGTAATATTTCATAAGGCCCGGCATATGGCGCTTATGGTGCTTTATTCAATCAATATCATTATCGTAGAAACTGGTTCACCAATGCTATGCTACTAAGGACCATCACGCCGATTTTCTCAAATCTGCAACAAACTACTATCACAATTCAGCATTCACGCACTCAACAGAGAAAGTTTGATAAAATATGAATAATTAATACTCTGTATATTTTTTTTCTATGCTCCGTCTGCATTGTAACTGCTAACGTTACCTTAAAATTTACTTATTGCTTCACTGTTTGGAGAATACTAAGCGAAAGAGTCCAAATGAAACATCATATATTTATACCTATACATATACGGTAAGCTATATAGCTGAAATATTGCTGAACGCGACGTTAAACCTTAATTCTCTCTCTCTTTCCGGTAAGCAGCCGTTCATATCTCAATTGTGACATGAACATGCCATACAGCAAATGTTAATTGTGACATGAACCGTTTTTGCGAACTCATAGAATGTCCAGTATTCTTGCAGTTGAATTCAATTGAGGATTACTGCGATTAAGGGATAATTTGTCGTTTTAGATGCCGAAATATTATGCTGGATTTTTTCTATGACTCCATCCTATTAACTTCCCAATTCAGTTGAGTGGCTCTTGCGTTGCGTACCATTGCGGCATGGGATCAATTTGTAATGTCTGAACTGTTTGTCGTGGTCCATCACTGTGATCTATTCCTCTTGCATTTCAGTGAAAGGGAATTCTTGATCATTTGGTCTGAGCATGTTTTTCCAATTATGGCCACGTACGTACTTTTTATGAAATTGATTTGCACGAATGCTCCAAGTACTGTTCTCCATTAGCACATTTGTCCAAAGCAAGCTGAAAAGGTCAGTCTGCGTAAGTACCAGAGGCCTGCGAAAGAGTTGTTATCACAGGATTTAGGGGTTTTATTGGTGTGAAATATCAATATCTGAGATAATTCTGTGGTAATGTATGTTTCTTTGGAGGCCCGCGAAAATGTCTACACTGCATTGGTAGTCTGAATATTTCCCACAAACTCTGTGAATAAGCGAGACATCAAATTTCCGAGCACATAACAGCATTTGCAAATAAGTTTTTACTATACTATCAGAAATGTCTTGAAATACCAAACGTATTTCGTTCCTCTTCTTCTGGGAAGAACCAGACAGAATAAATCATCTGTAGGATACTACCACACAATCTAACCAGACTCAAGACTGTAACAATAGCTTATAAAGACCTTGCACTTTAAGCAGGTAAAGACTAAATCCAGATGAAACCTTGTAGTTTTGACCCTAGAATAATTCTGTTTACGTTTAACTATTTTCTCTTGGCATCGTTTTCATTAGATTCGAGAATTTCTTTTATGAGATTGGTGCAGCCAACAATTCATGTTGAAAGAAGTATCTCAATTTATAAAGTATCGAACACTAAAAGCAGATAAAGTTAAAATGTTTGCTATTTTGCAGATCCATCATCAAGGGCACAAACATGTATAGTGCGCACATGAAGACAAATATTGTGACGATTTCCCATGCTTACATGCACCCCTGTGTCTTCAGATTGAACAGGATTGGTCACTTAACTCAAAAGGTACCATAAGAGATGAGATCAGAGTTATATTTTGCAAGAGGATATATTGACATGCCATAACTTTGAACTTCAATATTATTTCCATATCTCAATGGATGTGGTTGCAGACAGTATATGAATGTACACGTGCATATTATAATGCAGCTCGGCTCATTCTATGTATTTACATTATTGAGAACGATTGGTCCAGTTGCCTATCTTGATTTCTCCCTGTTGGAGTCACAGATCAGCTGATATCTGAATTGGATGTCATTTGCAAACATGAAAAGGCTTTAGGTTTGCGTTGTTTGCTTAAAGACCATATGTAAGGAAACACAGTCTCGATCAGAACCTGTCTTGAGCTAACTAAATTGAATTTAGACATAACGTAGGCATACGAGTGGCGCCCAGAGAAAATGCCCACGCACATATCGGTATTGAACAGTAATATAACGTGAATTCGCAGTTATACAAGGCCAAGATTAGGGTCACACACAGATTTTCAGCTAGATAATTGATATGGAATGTAATAGCCTTTACTGAGGTTATGCGAGTGGACAATAGAATTGGTAAATACTATTGCAGACAAGGGAGTGTCCGCCGGTGACGTATGTATTCGATGAATTGGCCTTTGCCCAGAATGCAAGGGAGTTTCTAAATAATGACAATGAAAATGAAGCGGAAGAAGCCGTGGGAGATTTCTGGTCAAACCAAGCCCTCGGTGAAAAGATGCCTCTAGTTAAAAATGGTGTTACCTCCCACGATTAAGCAGGGATGTAATATCGCCATATAGTTTGTAAACAATAATGATATATTTCACAGGGTAAAATTGATCTCAACTTGGGGTTTCAGAACAGTGATAAAATGTCTGTAAATAGTTTAACGCCATCAGGTTTACGTTGACGATAATTTTGTTGAACAGTCCGGGGATGTCGCGTCAATGTACCTGTCGATAAACTGGTGGAGTTGTTTTGCCCAAGGAATAAATGTGAAAACCTGGATTAAACTGATTTATTATTGACATTGAATTGGAAATAGGGTATGTACATCGAGAGATAGATTTGGATGAGGAGAGGGTATAAGTGTATGCTGTAGAACAGAAAACCGCAAGGAAGGTTGCGCCGCAACTAATATTGATGAACCTACGCAAATCAGAAATAAACACGCGTAAATTTTTACTTTTGCTGGGACAAATAAATAGCGTATTCCCATATGAGGATATCATATCACCCAACGTATGTCTTTTATTGTTGAAATCTGGAGCGACTATCGACGCACGTGTTGAATGTAAGACAAACGGTTATTGACAAGTGATATTTGATAGTTTGATGTAACATATTGTCGTGTAAATAAATTTGAAAAGATTGCGTAAATAGTGAAAAGCAAACTCGAAAACAGCTTTACTAAACATATTAGTTAACCTATAACTCCTGTACAAAATGTGTTCAGCTGTCAAATTGGTTGAGAGATTTCTGGTAAAAAAAAAATATATATATATACAATGAATATATATAAAAAAATCTCATTTTACTGCCCTGATCGATGGTACAAGATATTTAATTAATATATGACCTAATAGTTTAATTCGCCGACACTGAAACAGCAGACCTGGAAAATAATAAATATGACACATGAATTAATGCACATAAGAACAATGAACAAAAGCCCGAATAAAGCATTTACACACAGCTGGATGCAGCAAAATTGGAAATATTCATTCTGCTGCATGGGATGCGTGTTGAGGAGAAGCGAAGGTCACCAATTCGATTCAAAAATCTTGACGCCACTGCGAACTAGGTTACGTTCGTGGCTCGAGCTTTGTCTAAAGAGTGGACTCTTAATGTATCGAGTCTGTCAATATTGGAAAGGAGTTAAGTGCTTGTCTATTTTGAAAACATCTTCGTGGAATATATCTTTTTTTTTCATTTTTACTACCAAGTCGTACTGCATTCAGAGGGAAGCATTGGACTGGTGAAAATCTTTATTGACTGACTGAATTGTATTTGAGATAAAGAGCGCTTCAAGTTTGACTGATTCTGGTTAAGCCAAACTGTTTCTCTGACTGTTACAATCAACCCGAATTAATATGAGTTAGTATTAGTGTATTGCAATGTCATGCCGTTTTCTGAAAGTCCGAATAATGTGTTTGCGTTGATTGTGTTTATAAATGATTCTACATGCATGTTCTTGAGAGTATCGTCATTGAGCTGACTCTAGATAACAAGTCATCGAGGCAAATACAGAGATTTTTGCGACATGAAATTTGAACCGCACGGAGATTTCTCCTGCACGGAGATTTGTCAGATACACAGATATTTTACAGTATATCAGGCGGCGAACTGTGATAACAACTTGATCTTTCGCGGAGTGCGTTCGCAAACCGATATGTCCCACTATTCAGTCTAAAAAGGAAGAAGGAAATCTTTAAAAGGACCACCGTACTTGGAATATTCCAGCAAATAAGCAATAAACTAGATGGCCTGCACGTAATCATCATTGGGAAAACATGCTAAGATCAAATGCCATAAAGTTTCGCCTGTGTTGAATAACTCATACTGATGAATCACGATAAACCTGCAATTTTATATCACGACGTTGTTTGAACAATATAAGATCTAAGCGGCAGACAGGACAACCAGTAAAGCGCTGCCGTCCATGAAGGCTGTCTCTGTCCATAATCGAATATCTAACCCAAGCAGTCACCAAAACTATATATATAAAAAGAAGCTAATTTATTGCAAGAGAAAACTAGTTCGTACTTTTCAATGGTGCAGACAAGATGTGATGTTTTCATCGTCAAAATATTTCTCTCCAATTGAACTTCCATTCCTGGAGCATACTGCATCCCAGACACGTTTTTATTGTGGAGCATACTGCATCCCAGACACGCTTTTATTGTGGAGCATACTGCATCCCAGACACGTTTTTATTGTGGAGCATATTGCATCCCAGACACGTTTTTATTGTGGAGCATACTGCATCCCAGACACGCTTTTATTGTGGAGCATACTGCATCCCAGACACGTTTTTATTGTGGAGCATACTGCATCCCAGACACGTTTTTATTGTGGAGCATACTGCATCCCAGACACGCTTTTATTGTGGAGCATACTGCAACCGAGACACGTTTTTGTTGTGCCTGCTCATATGAACACCAGGGAGGGTCATAACTTTCGATACATCCTGGGAAAAACCTGAATAATGAATTTGATTCTTTCAAATATGAAATCACGCGCAGTTTCACTGTCTCGTTCAAACAAAGCGAGTAAGGCGCCATCTATTTCGCCTGGCTCTATGTTTCATACCTTGTGTCTAATCTCGCTCAAGCCTAGGAACCGCATGAGATCATGAATTATTCTGACTCCGTGTTTTTATTTCCTTTTGTTGGTGAGTGTATGTCCGACAAACAAAATGGGTGGGGTGTAATAAAACTTATTTTTTATCATTTTTATTCAAAATTCCAGCTTTTTCGCGAGAAAAGTAGGCAAAAGCTATTTTATTTCAGATCAGATTATTATTTACTAATTGATCATGTAGTTTTTGCGACGAGATGGCATAAATGAAAAAAAAATGAAAAATCGAGGAAAGAAATGCCTTTTTGAAAATGACGTCAACGTGTAGAGCTTGATCCCATGGAATGGTGTGGTGAGTTTCAGCCATCTAGCCCAAGGGGTAAGAAACATAATTAGGGGTTTGAATGCTTCCCCTCCCACACCTGGATAGGTCGCAGCATAAGGCTCCGGTAGAGTCAACGGTTTTACCTGAGTATTTCTCTGAAGATGAATATCACTTTTATTATTTAACTGCAGTGTATTATCACCACGATGTCAGGCTAGAAGGCAGAATTGCTTTCCTTCATTCATTTGGTAAATATTTTCTGAATACATTTTGAATAGTTTGTGGATACAACTCCTTCAAAAATAATTACATTACTCAAGTTTTGGGATAGTGAAAACTGTGCAACTGTCCATAAATGAAATGATAACTGACTGTCTCGTGTGACCTATGGTAGGGTCAGACCGCCAAGTGATAAGTGATCAAAGAGCTTTTCTGTTGTTCATAATTATGAAACTAGCACGGTAAAGGAATAAAGGATGAGATATGCACATTGGTCCAAATCCAGTAATTGTTTGCCAAAGAATTCAGACCAGCAATAGAGGATCAGATATTTTGATATCTCTGAATGGCATTCTGGTCCTACCAAGTTTCTCTGTGTATGAACTAAATTGATCTCCCCACACAGAAGAGTTTCAATCCCTTTGCCACTGCACCGTAACACAAAACATGAGTAATGCAGGAAACTTGTACACATTTCATCCGTGTTTTCCGGCGAGGATACTTCATCACTCTCACTGGATGTTTGATACAAAGCAGCGATTGGATTTACCTACTTCATTCACAAACAAATATTTGGGTCACAGAGAAATGATCTGATTGGCCGTGACTATGGTGACGCATTATTTCTCGTGATAGGCATCCCGTGAGTTATCTTTCTATCTTCCACTCCCAATCTTTGAGCTATTGAAGCGTAACCTTCCAATATGCTTACATGGATGATTACAATCAGAGCGTAGTGCAGAAACAGTGTACTTTAGGATATCTATTTCATCGAAATATACTTAATAGGGAAAAGTATTTGATTACAGGAACAGCACTGGCCGCTTTTGTTTTGTGAGAACTTATCTATAGATCTATTCACTTCATGGTAACTGTAGTGTCATGTGAATAAGGCATTTCAATCATGGACGATGGCTGCGTGGTAAAAATCGCATAGACTATTAATTCCATTTAGAAAGAAGGTACCATTTATATTTTGGATTACCACTTCTTGGTAAACTTTGACATTTTCTTGGTAGACTCCAATCTCAGAACTTCCTATTTAGTGGAAAGTAAGGCGACCGAGTGGTTTAGAGCACTTGCATGTACTGCTGGTGATTTGATAGCAAACTCCGAAGGAAGGTGATCGAGTTTCATCGATACTGACCCATCCAGCACCAGTTTCTGCGCTTTACCAAGAACGTGTCATCCTTAACATAATTGGATATAAAACAATAGCTAGATAAATTTACCACTGAGTTTTGCAATTTTACTGTCCCCATACCCCTGAGAGTAGTTACTACAGCTAGACCAAGAAGTTTCCACCAAACAAAGAACAAACAGGTGTTTTCGAGAATATCTCGATAAGCTGTAATTAGAACGGCAACACTAAAGAAAGAGATTTCTTATCACACTCAATGTCCTATTCTGCAGAACTTAAACGTGGTTTCAAACATAGCGCAAGCATGCAATTGACTTCCAGTGATAATTACATTCCGCTATCGAAAAGCAATAGAATGTGACTTTACAGATCTCTGAGACGACCGTCAACGACCACGATAACAGCTTTAACCCCTGTGGATGTCATCATGGCCCCCATACCAAAATGTCTCTCCGATCTCCGGAACTACAAAAAAAAAGAAAGCTGTCCCTCTGCGACTTTTTAGTTTATCATATTGAGGTCATTTCTGGCCTATTTCCGTAACCCCCAAGTAGAGGATCATGGGTACATTCAAGATGGCGGCCATGTGGGGTACCAGAAAATCGATGTTCTTTATCATTTTTCTTCAAAATTCCTGCTTTTCTTCGAGGAAAATTGGGCAAAATCTGTTTTATTTCACATCAGACTATTACATAGTAATTTATCATGAAGTGTTTGCAAAGAAAACACAAAGAAAAAAATTTGGACCAATCCAAACGAAAAATCGACTAAATAAATGCATGTTTTGAAGATGACGTTACTGTGACGTCATCAGAACAGCACTCTTGGAATTTTGTTACTTTTTCTGGTAGAGCTTGACCCAAGGGTATAGTGTGGTAAATTTCAGCCCCCTAACTCAAGGGGTAAGAACAATATTTAGGGGGCCCTTAAAGTTTTGTCATCCATTTCTTAACTCTGGTGTGAACCTGGAACGAGCCACTCATTCAAACAGAAAACGTGGAAGAAAACTGAACCCATTTCGGGAACAGTAGTCATATAATAAGACATCTCACAGAACAAAAAAAATGGTAAAATATAGATATCCGGAACAGTGACCAGGTGTCTGCAGATAAAGCGGACACCTTCCACGATAGCCTTTTCAAGGCTGAATCTCCTACGCCATTGTGAAACGTCGCCCCGGGTCCATATGTTTATTGACGGTACTGATACCAGACAAAACATCGTATCTGAACAGTATGGCTTCCTTTGACGTCATCTGGACAGACGATAGCAATTTCGGCCCTTCCTGGAGTTCTTCGTTATCATTGTTTATTGGTTATCCTCACCAGGTCCTATTTCCGAAGGGCACCTCCGTGACGTAAAAACGTAAACATCGTAGCACGCCTGATCAGAGATTTGCACAAACTTACAGCCTTGTACCATGGCGCTTGTCTTGGAGCTGATAAAAACGGCGATGAAGCGACCTCGCTAATTACAAATATTGATGTTTTGGTCGACTCAACAACAGTATCTGATTAAGAACTCATGTCTGCCTTACTGTTAGTATAGCCTACGGAGAACGTCCAGAAACATAGCTGAGGAAGATAACTTTCCCGGTATACTCGATTGTGAAAGGTACTTTAAGAGTAAAATTCCGATACTGCACTGGGCGAGGAAGACAATGTCGCGTCTCGTAATATCATGTTAATTGGAAAGCCTAGCCTTGTCAAAGAATATGTAAAGGTTGTCCGTTTACCTTTTTTGTAAGGAGATATCCTGCTCCAATAAATATGACAGATAATTCTACGCTCGGGAGCTTCCCTGGTCACGTGGGACCACACTAAATGCAGAGACATTACGAAGTCTCGGACAAATCTCTGGAGACTGTTGAGCGACACAGGAAAACCCTCCTACGTGCCAGATTGCATAAGATGCAGTTTGGCATCCAAGGAGTTATTAGACCACTATTCGGTGCTGGCAATTAAAGATATAGAGTTGATTGTTTGAAGTTTAACGTCGCACCTAACCTTATTGGTCACACGGCGACGATGACCCAAACAAACATACCCTAGCGAAACCCTAAACCCAACAAAAACCTAACCAAAACTACAAAAAAATTGCATTTCGAATTCTGAAAAGGCTCTACAGACACTGGTGATCACAATGGATCGTCAGAGAGCCTAATTTGTTTGGCACTTTAATCTACCTCCTGATATAGGGTGAGTGATTGGTACTTCATTTAGTCCGGTTATCCTGACCGCGTGCCCCATCAGTCCTTTGATACACTGTCAGAAGAACCTGGTCGCTCTGACCATACAATACATGGTACAGACATGACCGGCCATGTTCTGCATGGTGGAACATCAGTAGTATATAAAACCCTTTACAGGTCGCATTGACCTCATTTCGACCTCATTTCAAGGTCACAGAGGTCAAGTGGAGTATAGTTCCGGCAGAAGGACCAAAAGCTACCTCCAGCACAGGAGAGTTCCAAATTTGCATATCACGTGACCCAGGTCAAAGATGTATTCATCCGCGGTGATGCGATCATGTCTGGCGGTGATTCGGTCTCGGGAAAAAGCTTCCGCGGAGAAAAAGTAGTCCCTAGATAAAATGGTCCGATTGGGTCGAGTGAGGTATCAAAGTGAAGCTTATGTGAAGGGGCATCTAATGGGCTGGGTGTGGGGTTGACATAGCGGCATTCTGCGCATGCGCGGTGGCCCAAGGGTATGGAAATAGCCGTTTTGGGATGTAGGGGAGCTACTAATGGTCCAATGGGATCGAGTGAGGTATCAAAGTGAAGCATTCGTGAAGGGGCATCTGATGGGCCGGGTGTGGGGTTGAAGTATCGGCATTCTGCGCATGCGCGGTGGCCGAAGGGTATGAAAATAGACGTTTTGGAGCTAGGGGAGCCCCTAATGGTCCAATGGGGTCATATGAGGTATCAAAGTGAAGCATTTGTGAAGGGGCATTTCACTGGACTAGCGGCTCGGGCGTTGTCACCATGCTGCGCATGCGCAGACAGGGAATTGTGGGAAAAGGGTATGGGAATAGACGTTTTGGAGCTAGGGGAGCCCCTAATGAGCCGATTGGGTCGAGTGAGGTATCAAAGTGAAGTATATTTCAAGCATGGGTGGGTGCATGTAAAATTTTTCCTGAAAAAAAAAATACGGAACACGGACTTTATCGAAAAACCTGGGAAAATGCCTATATGGGGTATGGGGGTATATAGGTCGCCGGGCTTAACGGGGCTTGTCTATCAATAGAGTTATCTCCCCCTAGTTCCAGGGTGGGTGTATGTAAAAATTTTCCTGAAAAAATACGGAATACGGACTTTATCCTAAATTACGGGAAAATGCCTATATGGGGTATGGGAGGTATAGGATCAATGTTTGTCCCCCTGGGAAACCTACTTCTCGACATTTGCGGTATGGGTTGTGGGGTCGCGTTTTCTTAGTCTCGTCATTTAGAACATGATAGGAAGTGTCCCGGCACGAATCGGTGAAATTTTTGAAAAAGTACGATATAGCCCCATATAGTCCCATACTGGGGGTATAGGATCAATGTTTGTCCCCCTGGGAAACGTACTTCTATACATTTGCGGTAGGGTTGTGGGGTCTCGTTTTACTCGTCTCGTCAAGACAAACATGATAGGAAGTGTCCCCGTGCGAATCGGTGAAATTTTTGAAAAAGTACGATATAGCCCCATATAGTCCCATACTGGGGTATAGGATCAATGTTTGTCCCCCTGGGAAACCTACTTCTATACATTTGCGGTAGGGTTGTTTGGATTTGTTTTTCACGTCTCGTCATTTAGAACACGATAGGAAGTGTCCCGGAGCGAATCGGTGAAATTTTTGAAAAAAGTCACCGAGGCCTGGGTAGGCCCATAGGCCTATATACTACATGGCTATGGGTGTATAGGCCCATACGGGGTGGACATGTTGGAGTCTAGGTGAGCCCCTAATGATCCTATGAGGTCGGTTGAGGTCTTATTTTGAAGCTCTCGTGGAGTAGCATCCGACTGGGCTAATGGTCCGTCCGTGTCCAATAGTCTGCGCATGCGCAGTCTGGCCGTAGTATAGAAAACAGGCATTTTGGGTGTTATGTAGGGGTGTGTTTGGGATAGAGATGGGCTATTCACGGTTCGAATGGGTCGTGTGAGGTGTCAAAGTGAAGCTTGTGTGGGGTAGAGTCAGAATGGTGTGTTTTTGAATGCAAGTCGCGTTAATCTGCGCATGCGCAGTTGGTTGTAGTAAGTAAAGTGGCCATTTTGGGGCAGTGAAGGAAGGTATTTGGGGCCGAGATGGGCTATATTCACGGTTCGAATGCGTCCTGGAAGGTGTCATCTTGTAGTTCTCGGGGTGTACATTACGATTTAAGGGATGTCCGCGTCATCTGTGACGTCATCAGTGACGTCATCAGTACGAGTAGTAGCGAAAGGGGGCATTTTGGGTGCTATGTAGGGGTGTGTTTGGGGTAGAGATGGGCTATTCACGATTCGAATGGGCCGTGTGAGGTGTCAAAGTGAAGCTTGTGTGGGGTAGAGTCAGAATGGTGTGTTTTTGAATGCAAATCGCGTTAATCTGCGCATGCGCAGTTGGTTGTAGTAAGTAAAGTGGCCATTTTGGGGAAGTGAAGGAAGGTATTTGGGGTCGAGATGGGCTATTCACGGTTCGAATGCGTCCTGGAAGGTGTCGTCTTGTAGTTCTCGGGGTGTACATTCCGATTTAAGGGATGTCCGCGTCATCTGTGACGTCATTGATGACGTCATCAGTACGAGTAGTAGCGAAAGGGGACATTTTGTGGGTGCGTGGGGGTGAGTTTGGTGTAGAGAGGGACTATCCTTAGTCCGAATGCGTCGTGTGAGGTGTCATTTTGTAGCTCTCGAAGTGTACATTCCGAGTTGAGGCATGTCCGAAGCATCTGTGACGTCATTGTTGACGTCATCAGTAGGAGTAGTAGCGAAAGTGGACATTTTGGGGCAGTGAAGGAAGGTATTCGGAGTAGAGAGGAACCATCCTTGGTCCGAATGCGTCCTGGGAGGTGTCATGTTGTAGCTCTCGGGGTGTACATCCCGAGTTGAGGGATATCCACAGCATCTGTGACGTCATTGGTGACGTCATCAGTACGAGTAGTAGCGAAAGTGGGCATTTTTTAGCAGTGAAGGATGTTATTTGGTGTAGAGATGGACCATCCGCGGTGCGAATGCGTCGTGTGAGGTGTCATCTTGTAGCAACGCCCACCAAAGCCATTCTTAATGCTTCAACGCCCTGGTGAAATAGCTCAGAAGCTCTGATATTCCATGGAATTGTCACTAATTCTTCGAAATGCAGTGACGCCCTCGACGCCCGTGGTTACGCTTTAACACTCTAACATAACACTATGATATAGACCGGACAAAGAACAACAACAGCAACAACAACAAGGATGACACATGAGAGAACAACAACAAGAAGGTTTTTTTCATATAGTTTATTCTCCCCAATGTTACATCATACCCACATTGGTTACCCTCTCCACTATCCACTTGGTGTTGGGGCGTTGTTGTTGGGCCCATTCCAAGGGATCCACGGTGGCCAGGTTCTCCAGCATCGTCTCTAGCGACGCCCGGTTAATGATGGTAAACGGTTGGTCAAATACCCGGATGTTACTGCTCGGGTAAAAGTATCGGACTTGATCTGTCTCCTTATGCTGCAGCACATAACCAAACGCCAGATTTAATTTGAAGGACGTTGCTTGGTCATTGAAGATGGCTTCCACGTAGCTGCGTAGACGGGCGAGGTCGGTCAGTCGAAAATTGTAGATATCTTGAATAGGGCGATGACGGTGGAAACAGTGCCGTATCATGGTCCAATGGCGCCGATAGATGTCACTCACTGGATGGTCGTCCTGTAGCAGATCGCTAGGGGCATCCACAGCATCTTCCGAAAAATGTTCGATGTCGTCAGGCGTATGACTCGAAACCGTAACGCTGGGGTCCGGCTGGATATCCAGAACCTCCTGGACTGTAGGTATAGGCGGGCTCTTCGTCATCGCATCACCAATGGCGTTCGTCTCCCCGGGTTCATCTTCTCTGGCTCTGACCTTCCGCGGCTCCTCTTTAGTAGAATGTTGTCGCACATGCCATGGTACCGGGGCATGAATCAAACGTTGGTGCTGTCTTAACCGACTGGGTCGTTTGAAGAGTCGACCACAATCGTTACATTGTACCGTCACACCCTCGTGGAGTGCCTTCTCATGGCGCAGTAAATTATCCTCCCGATTGAATGATCGTGCACAGATTATACAAGTATACCGTGCATCGTTGTGGGTGGAGGCCTCGTGACGTCGTAAACTTTCTATTCGAGCAAACTGCTTCTGGCAAGTTGTGCAAGTGAACATCTTGGTAGTTGACAGAGTATCGGATGAAACGACCAGGCCGCTTCCCTTTTATAGTACGCTAGCTGGTGATCTATTTTTAGCACACTCAGTTCAACTACCCCAAGTCGAGGACCAGACATATAGAGTATGTATTGCATGCTATGGTATTCATCAGTGCAAGGGTGGCACATTCAGCCGATGGGGGTGGTCGGTCAGCTTGGTAACGAAAAACGTGACATTGGTCACCCTCTCTACGACCCATTGTGTGTTGGGGCGTTGCTGTTGGGCCCATTCCAAGGGATCCACGGTGTCCAGTTTCTCTAGCATTGCCTCTAGCGACGCCCGGTTAATGATGGTAAACGGTTGGTCAAATACCCGGATGTTACTGCTCGGGTAAAAATATCGGGCTGCTTGGTCTGTGTCCTTATGCTGCAGCACATAACCAAACGCCAGATTCAACTTGAAGGCCGTAGTTTGATCGTTGAAGATGGCTTTCACGTAGCTGCGTAGGCGGGTGAGGTTGGTCAGTCGGAAATTGTAGATATCTTGAATGGGGCGATGACGGTAGAAACAGTGCCGGATCATGTGCCAATGGCGCCGATAGATGTCACTCACTGGATGGTGTTCGTGTAACAGATCGCTAGGAACATGTATGGGTTCGTCCACGAAGTGTACTTTGCTCTCCTCGTCGTGCAAAATCTGGCCCAATGTCTTGTCGTCGGAATTTGACTGTTGAATTAGGGCGACATCATCATCTTCAACCCTCGTGCGATGGGTGGGAGTTCCCGCTTTCTCGATACTGGTGCCTACGGACTCTTCTACCTGCAGACGTGACTGCAGAACAGGGTGTCGTGTGCGTTGGTGTCGCAGCAACTGACTGATCAGTTTGAAAATCCGACCACATTCTTCGCATGGACGCTTGGGTACTCCATGGCGTGCACGTGTGTGACGCTGTAAATGATCTGGGCGCTGAAACGACAGTGTACATATCGTACAGCTATGCCGGGCGGTTCCTTCGTGCTTGGTAGCCTCATGGCGGCGCAAGTCGTGCAGACGAGTGAATGCTTTCGAGCACGTAGTACAAGTGAACATCTTGGTGGTTGACAGAGTATCTGATGAAACGACCAGGCCGCTTCCCTTTTATAGCACGCTAGCTGGTGATCTATTTTTAGCACACTCAAACAAACCCCCACAAACAGGTCAGTACCATCTCCTTTCCTTCAATTCACATCGAAAGTGACGTCATACCCCAACATGTCTAAACATGATCCGACAACAAGAAAAGGATGCAGGTCAAGTGCACTCAATGACCTGGTGTACAAACGACCTTATATGACCACTCACTCACTCACTCATGTGTGTGTGTGTGTGTGTGTGTCTGTTTACCTGTGTGTCTGCGTCTGTGTGTGTGTGTCTGTGTGTGTGTGCATGCATGTGTGTGTGTGTGTGTAGGTATATGAGTGTGTGTATGCATAGGTGTGTGTGGGTGTGCGTGAATGCGCGTGTGTGTGCGTGTAGGTGGGTATACGTCTGTGTGCGTGTGTATGTGTGTGTAGGCGTGTGCTTGTGCGTGTATATGCGTGAGTATGTGCTTGTATGCATCTGTGTGTGTGTGTGTGTGTGTTTGTGTAAGTGTGTGTGCTTGTCAGTGTGTTCACGCGTATATGTGTGCGTGTGTATGACTGTATGTGTGTATGCGTCTCTGTGTGTGTGTTTGTGTGTACGTGTGTGTGTATGCCTGCGTATGCGTGTGTGTATGCATGTGTATGTATGTCTGTGTGTGTGTGTGTGTGTGTGTGTGTGTGTGTGCTTGTGAGTGTGTACGCGTGTGTGTATGCGTGCGTGTGTATATGCGTCTGGGTATACGTGTGTGTGCGTGTGCGCGTGTGTATGCATGTGTGTATGCATGTATGCCTCTGTGTGTGTAAGTGTGTGCTTGCGAGTGTGTTTCTTAGATCGGAGCTCTTGGAGCTCAAAGCCTGTGGAGCTCAGAGCTCGGAAGTGACATTTGCATATGACCTCTGTGAGGTCACTTCCGCTTGAGTTCACGTGACCTGAACTGACCTTTGACCCCGGCGCGCGAGGTGCGGTATTGTTAGCGCGCGCCGGGGTCAAAGCTCAGTTCCGGTCACGTGAACGGAAGCGCAAGTGACCTCACAGAGGTCATATGCAAATGTCACTTCCGAGCTCTGAGCTCCACAGGCTTTGAGCTCCAAGAGCTCCGATCTAAGAAACACACTCGCAAGCACACACTTACACACACAGAGGCATACATGCATACACACATGCATACGCACACACACACGCACACACACGTATACCCAGACGCATATACACACGCACGCATACACACAAGCGTACACACTCACAAGCACACACACATACACACAGAGACATACATACACATGCATACACACACGCATACGCAGGCATACACCCACACGTACACACACACACACATACACAGAGACGCATACACACATACAGTCATACACACGCACACATCTACGCGTGAACACACTGACAAGCACACACACACTTACACACACACACACACACACAGATGCATACAAGCACATACTCACGCATATACACGCACAAGCACACGCCTACACACACATACACACGCACACAGACGTATACACACCTACACGCACACACACGCGCATTCACCCACACCCACACACATACACACACCTATGCATACACACACACACATACCTACACACACATGCATGCACACACACAAAGACACATACACACAGACGCAGACACACAGGTAAACAGACACACACACACACACATGAGTGAGTGAGTGGCCATATAAGGTCGTTTGTACACCAGGTCATTGAGTGCACTTGACCTGCATCCTTTTCATGTTGTCGGATCATGTTTAGACATGTTGGGGTATGACGTCACTTTCGATGTGAATTGAAGGAAAGGAGATGGTACTGACCTGTTTGTTGGGGTTTGTTTGAGTGTGCTAAAAATAGATCACCAGCTAGCGTGCTATAAAAGGGAAGCGGCCTGGTCGTTTCATCAGATACTCTGTCAACTACCAAGATGTTCACTTGTACTACGTGCTCGAAAGCATTCACTCGTCTGCACGACTTGCGCCGCCATGAGGCTACCAAGCACGAAGGAACCGCCCGGCATAGCTGTACGATATGTACACTGTCGTTTCAGCGCCCAGATCATTTACAGCGCCACACACGTGCACGCCATGAAGTACCCAAGCGTCCATGCGAAGAATGTGGTCGGATTTTCAAACTGACCAGTCAGTTGCTGCGACACCAACGCACACGACACCCTGTTCTGCAGTCACGTCTGCAGGTAGAAGAGTCCGTAGGCACCAGTATCGAGAAAGCGGGAACTCCCACCCATCGCACGAGGGTTGAAGATGATGATGGCGCCCTAATTCAACAGTCAAATTCCGACGACAAGGCATTGGGCCAGATTTTGCACGACGAGGAGAGCAAAGTACACTTCGTGGACGAACCCATACATGTTCCTAGCGATCTGTTACACGAACACCATCCAGTGAGTGACATCTATCGGCGCCATTGGCACATGATCCGGCACTGTTTCTACCGTCATCGCCCCATTCAAGATATCTACAATTTCCGACTGACCAACCTCACCCGCCTACGCAGCTACGTGAAAGCCATCTTCAACGATCAAACTACGGCCTTCAAGTTGAATCTGGCGTTTGGTTATGTGCTGCAGCATAAGGACACAGACCAAGCAGCCCGATATTTTTACCCGAGCAGTAACATCCGGGTATTTGACCAACCGTTTACCATCATTAACCGGGCGTCGCTAGAGGCAATGCTGGAGAAACTGGACACCGTGGATCCCTTGGAATGGGCCCAACAACAACGCCCCAACACACAATGGGTCGTAGAGAGGGTGACCAATGTCACGTTTTTCGTTACCAAGCTGACCGATCATCCCCATCGGCTGAATGTGCCACCCTTGCACTGATGAATACCATAGCATGCAATACATACTCTATATGTCTGGTCCTCGACTTGGGGTAGTTGAACTGAGTGTGCTAAAAATAGATCACCAGCTAGCGTACTATAAAAGGGAAGCGGCCTGATCGTTTCATCCGATACTCTGTCAACTACCAAGATGTTCACTTGCACAACTTGCCAGAAGCAGTTTGCTCGAATAGAAAGTTTACGACGTCACGAGGCCTCCACCCACAACGATGCACGGTATACTTGTATAATCTGTGCACGATCATTCAATCGGGAGGATAATTTACTGCGCCATGAGAAGGCACTCCACGAGGGTGTGACGGTACAATGTAACGATTGTGGTCGACTCTTCAAACGACCCAGTCGGTTAAGACAGCACCAACGTTTGATTCATGCCCCGATACCATGGCATGTGCGACAACATTCTACTAAAGAGGAGCCGCGGAAGGTCAGAGCCAGAGAAGATGAACCCGGGGAGACGAACGCCATTGGTGATGCGATGACGAAGAGCCCGCCTATACCTACAGTCCAGGAGGGCCTGGATATCCAGCCGGGCCCCAGCGTTACGGTTTCGAGTCATACGCCTGACGACATCGAACATTTTTCGGAAGATGCTGTGGATGCCCCTAGCGATCTGCTACAGGACGACCATCCAGTGAGTGACATCTATCGGCGCCATTGGACCATGATACGGCACTGTTTCCACCGTCATCGCCCTATTCAAGATATCTACAATTTTCGACTGACCGACCTCGCCCGTCTACGCAGCTACGTGGAAGCCATCTTCAATGACCAAGCAACGTCCTTCAAATTAAATCTGGCGTTTGGTTATGTGCTGCAGCATAAGGAGACAGATCAAGTCCGATACTTTTACCCGAGCAGTAACATCCGGGTATTTGACCAACCGTTTACCATCATTAACCGGGCGTCGCTAGAGACGATGCTGGAGAACCTGGCCACCGTGGATCCCTTGGAATGGGCCCAACAACAACGCCCCAACACCAAGTGGATAGTGGAGAGGGTAACCAATGTGGGTATGATGTAACATTGGGGAGAATAAACTATATGAAAAAAAACTTCTTGTTGTTGTTGTTCTCTCATGTGTCATCCTTGTTGTTGTTGCTGTTGTTGTTCTCTCTCCTGTCTATATCATAGTGTTATGTTAGAGTGTTAAAGCGTAACCACGGGCGTCGAGGGCGTCACTGCATTTCGAAGAATTAGTGACAATTCCATGGAATATCAGAGCTTCTGAGCTATTTCACCAGGACGTGAAGCATTAAGAATGGCTTTGGTGGGCGTTGCTACAAGATGACACCTCACACGACGCATTCGCACCGCGGATGGTCCATCTCTACACCAAATAACATCCTTCACTGCTAAAAATGCCCACTTTCGCTACTACTCGTACTGATGACGTCACCAATGACGTCACAGATGCTGTGGATATCCCTCAACTCGGAATGTACGCCCCGAGAGCTACAACATGACACCTCTCAGGACGCATTCGGACCAAGGATGGTTCCTCTCTACTCCGAATACCTTCCTTCACTGCCCCAAAATGTCCACTTTCGCTACTACTCCTACTGATGACGTCAACAATGACGTCACAGATGCTTCGGACATGCCTCAACTCGGAATGTACACTTCGAGAGCTACAAAATGACACTCACACGACGCATTCGGACTAAGGATAGTCCCTCTCTACACCAAACTCACCCCCACGCACCCACAAAATGTCCCCTTTCGCTACTACTCGTACTGATGACGTCATCAATGACGTCACAGATGACGCGGACATCCCTTAAATCGGAATGTACACCCCGAGAACTACACGATGACACCTTCCAGGACGCATTCGAACCGTGAATAGCCCATCTCTACCCCAAACTCACCCCCACGCACCCCCAAAATGTCCACTTTCGCTACTACTCGTACCGATGACGTCACCGATGACGTCACAGATCACGGGAACATCCCTCAAATCGGTATGTACACCCCGAGAACTACAAGATGACACCTTCCAGGACGCATTCGAACCGTGAATAGCCCATCTCGACCCCAAACTCACCCCCAAAATGTCCACTTTCGCTACTACTCGTACCGATGACGTCACCGATGACGTCACAGATCACGGGAACATCCCTCAAATCGGTATGTACACCCCGAGAACTACAAGATGACACCTTCCAGGACGCATTCGAACCGTGAATAGCCCATCTCGACCCCAAATACATTCCTTCACTGCCCCAAAATGGCCACTTTACTTACTACAACCAACTGCGCATGCGCAGATTAACGCGACTTGCATTCAAAAACACACCATTCTGACTCTACCCCGCACAAGCTTCACTTTGACACCTCACACGACCCATTCGAACCCTAAATAGCCCATCTCTACCCCAAACATACCCCTACATAGCACCCAAAATGCCCCCTTTCGCTACTACTCGTACTGATGACGTCACTGATGACGTCACAGATGACGCGGACATCCCTTAAATCGGAATGTACACCCCGAGAACTACAAGATGACACCTTCCAGGACGCATTCGAACCGTGAATAGCCCATCTCGATCCCAAATACCTTCATGTACTGCCCGAAAATGCACACTTTCGCTACTACTCGTACCGATGACGCCACCGATGACGTCACAGATGACGCGAACATCCCCCAAATCGGAATGTACACCCCGAGAACTACAAGATGACACCTTCCAGGACGCATTCGAACCGTGAATAGCCCATCTCGACCCCAAATACCTTCCTTCACTGCCCCAAAATGGCCACTTTACTTACTACAACCAACTGCGCATGCGCAGATTAACGCGACTTGCATTCAAAAACACACCATTCTGACTCTACCCCACACAAGCTTCACTTTGACACCTCACACGACCCATTCGAATCGTGAATAGCCCATCTCTACCCCAAACACACCCCTACATAGCACCCAAAATGCCCCCTTTCGCTACTACTCGTACTGATGACGTCACTGATGACGTCACAGATGACGCGGACATCCCTTAAATCGGAATGTACACCCCGAGAACTACAAGATGACACCTTCCAGGACGCATTCGAACCGTGAATAGCCCATCTCGACCCCAAATACCTTCATGTACTGCCCGAAAATGGCCACTTTCGCTACTACTCGTACCGATGACGTCACTGATGACGTCACAGATGACGGCAACATCCCTCAAATCGGAATGTACACCCCGAGAACTACAAGATGACACCTACCAGGACGCATTCGAACCGTGAATAGCCCATCTCGACCCCAAATACCTTCCTTCACTGCCACAAAATGGCCACTTTACTTACTACAACCAACTGCGCATGCGCAGATTAACGCGACTTGCATTCAAAAACACACCATTCTGACTCTACCCCACACAAGCTTCACTTTGACACCTCACACGACCCATTCGAACCGTGAATAGCCCATCTCTATCCCAAACACACCCCTACATAACACCCAAAATGCCTGTTTTCTATACTACGGCCAGATTGCGCATGCGCAGACTATTGGACACGGACGGACCATTAGCCCAGTCGGATGCTACTCCACGAGAGCTTCAAAATAAGACCTCAACCGACCTCATAGGATCATTAGGGGCTCACCTAGACTCCAACATGTCCACCCCGTATGGGCCTATACACCCATAGCCATGTAGTATATAGGCCTATGGGCCTACCCAGGCCTCGGTGACTTTTTCAAAAATTTCACCGATTCGCTCCGGGACACTTCCTATCGTGTTCTAAATGACGAGACGTGAAAAACAAATCCAAACAACCCTACCGCAAATGTATAGAAGTAGGTTTCCCAGGGGGACAAACATTGATCCTATACCCCCAGAATGGGACTATATGGGGCTATATCGTACTTTTTCAAAAATTTCACCGTTTCGTGCCGGGACACTTCCTATCATGTTTGTCTTGACGAGACGTGAAAAACGAGACCCCACAACCCTACCGCAAATGTATAGAAGTACGTTTCCCAGAGGGACAAACATTGATCCTGTACCCCCAGTATGGGACTATATGGGGCTATATCGTACTTGTTCAAAAATTTCACCGATTCGTGCCGGGACACTTCCTATCATGTTCTAAATGACGAGACTAAGAAAACGCGACCCCACAACCCATACCGCAAATGTCGAGAAGTAGGTTTCCCAGGGGACAAACATTGATCCTATACCTCCCATACCCCATATAGGCATTTTCCCGTAATTTAGGATAAAGTCCGTATTCCGTATTTTTTCAGGAAAATTTTTACATGCACCCACCCTGGAACTAGGGGGAGATAACTCTATTGATAGGCAAGCCCCGTTAAGCCCGGCGACCTATATACCCCCCATACTCCATATAGGCATTTTCCCAGGTTTTTCGATAAAGTCCGTGTTCCGTATTTTTTTTTTCAGGAAAAACTTTACATGCACCCACCCATGCTTGAAATATACTTCACTTTGATACCTCACTCGACCCAATCGGCTCATTAGGGGCTCCCCTAGCTCCAAAACGTCAATTTCCATACCCTTTTCCCACAATTCCCTGTCTGCGCATGCGCAGAATGGTGACAACGCCCGAGGCGCTAGTCCAGTGAAATTGATACCTCATATGACCCCATTGGACCATTAGGGGCTCCCCTAGCTCCAAAACGTCTATTTCCATACCCTTCGGCCACCGCGCATGCGCAGAATGCCGATACTTCAACCCCACACCCAGCCCATCAGATGCCCCTTCACGAATGCTTCACTTTGATACCTCACTCGATTCCATTGGACCATTAGTAGCTCCCCTACATCCCAAAACGGCTATTTCCATACCCTTGGGCCACCGCGCATGCGCAGAATGCCGCTATGTCAACCCCACACCCAGCCCATTAGATGCCCCTTCACATAAGCTTCACTTTGATACCTCACTCGACCCAATCGGACCATTTTATCTAGGGACTACTTTTTCTCCGCGGAAGCTTTTTCCCGAGACCGAATCACCGCCAGACATGATCGCATCACCGCGGATGAATACATCTTTGACCTGGGTCACGTGATATGCAAATTTGGAACTCTCCTGTGCTGGAGGTAGCTTTTGGTCCTTCTGCCGGAACTATACTCCACTTGACCTCTGTGACCTTGAAATGAGGTCGAAATGAGGTCAATGCGACCTGTAAAGGGTTTTATATACTACTAACATCTCTTTTTATGGTCGTTTTGACCAAATTTGTCATGGTCAAGATGCGTGTTCGAGCGTAAAGATTATATTTTGGTCAGAGCATCCATATCCTTTTGGCAGTGTATATCATCTTATTGGTGGGCGCCATGCGAAGAAGCAAGAAATAAATAAAGGAGTAAAAGTACACTGACATGTTCGTGCTTAATATTAATGTCTCATGTAACGTTTACTTAAAAAGTTATTCTTTCGTTTACATTCAATGGTATTTGATAATAACAAAGAGCATAAAATACGATTTTATGGGATATTTTTTTAAACTCCTGTATATTTTATAAAGTTGCTGTCCAATTTATATTTTCCGGAACTGGTATGCAATGCTGAAATAATTTAGTTTACTTTCAGCCTCAAATATCAATTAATACGAATAGAAGAACACAAAATCAAATGGCATCTAACCTGGAGAAAACTCTCCCTAATGTCCCAATACCTTCAAGTCGGAATTCGTTCGAGGGGTTAAATACAAGCGTGTAGTCCGCCATTCAATATCCAGCCGTCCTCCATGAAATAATTTCTGCATCCATAATTCAAAGACCTAATTCATATAAAAGCATTAGCACGAAATTAAAGAAAAACAATCGTGGTATACATAAACGTAGTCTACTTTCCTGCAAGAGAGAACCGGTCAATAGTTTTCAATGACGCCGGAAAGACACTGTGTTCCAGAAATATCATATCCCTATCGCTGATCAGTATTCTCAATCTATATCACTGAAGGCTGCGTGAAGGCGATGGTGAATACGAGAAATATATTCGATGGGATTTACATTTCTTAAATGATTTTACTATGTAAAATGCATATTCTTTAGTATACTAGTTTCTAAAAATAAATGTTCTCTCACAAGATGCTTCCTTCATCAGAGCAGCCAATGTGAGTCTTTTTTCTCTTATTGTAGAACGGGGAAAATTCCCAGTCTGTCAGCCCCAGGAGTAACGAACGCAGTTTGGACAGGAGTTGGAGAGTGGTTGAGGTGAACTGAGCATCCGGGTGCAACTCCCACATCTCCCCACCATGCACATACTTACATACCTTCTCGGACTGCGGGTCGGCAAAGTCCAGATACGTGAAATGCCCTTACAATGTATTCACGAAGTTCATACCTTGAATTTGCCACTCCGAGCCATTCCCCTTGGAGGATCATTTCTGCTGATCTTAAATAAAATAGATACAGTTTGGTACACTGGAGGCAGGAATATTTCGAAAACATATTGTGCATGCGTAATGACGTATCGTAAGCAGAGGCATTCTATACCGATCATGCATATTTCAGGGAGGCAACATATATTTTCTGTGCTTTTTTATAGTAAAAAACGCAAAACGCTGGGTTACTTGTAAGATACATGTCTTGTGTTACTTGGAAATTGTAATACGTGTATCTGAAATACATGTACATGTTTGTGAGGCGCGTGTATTAATTTGTTGTCACTGGTCAGACTTTGACTGGCAGTTATGGAAGGTTATTCGAGGTTGTCGAATTCCCGCGCAACTATCTCAACACAAATTTACCATTTGAAGTAATACACAATATGTTAAGTAAATTTTGTTCAGCTGACTTGTTCGACATTGACATTTATACAATTTATATTACATAGCTTTTTGTTGACTCATCACAGATGTTGATAAATATCAATCCATCTGTCGAAGAACAAGACCAGTATATTCCACAGGTGGCAGTTCACAGAAGTTAGAGTATAAGCTTTGTCCATAATGGTATTATCATGTTTGATTACATTGGATAGCGTACTTTTACAGTGATTTTAAACGACAGCCCCCAAGTATCTTTAACCGCGGAGATTTTGTCCAATTCCTTGCATTTTCCCGATCAGTTTTCGCTCAGAATTTCCTGCGTTTCATTCAACGATTTGTTCGATATTCTCCCTACTTTTGCAAGGTTTGGTATAAGCTTTCTATGTCGATAGGTTTTCCGAGTTTCTTTCGCCATTCTTCTAAACAAGGTTAAAAGTCATGTAAAAACTATCTCAAAAAAGGAGAAAATTCAATGAAAATGTCCATGAAAAACAATAGAGAAAGCATCGAAAACTAGGAATAAACACCTATGTCTCTTATGGGCTACCATAAGTTTAGAATTGAATATAGACATCATTACACACCATTTCTCGACCAGTCAGGCATATTGAACAATCAGTCATCGGCGGATGTGATGTCCTAATCTTAGAAAATAGTGGTAAATAAATTAGTGGTGTGTCCTTTCAACGTAACGCCTATAGACGGCGGTGACCTACAAACTTCACAGAGACACACTGTAGAGTGTCTTGAAGAGAAAAACTTGAAGAGGAAATTATAATCAATTCTGCATCCATTAAGAAATAGGATTTCATTCTGATTAAGATAAAACGTAAGGCAAAAATGTCGTCATTACCACTTCCGTACTAATCAGACTGCCCACAACTTAATAAAGGGTGCCAATATATAATTCCTGTCTGGCTAATACATCAAACTCTTTCCAGATACGATAAAAATCAAATTCTTTGGTCACGTAGACACGCTAATTATAATGATGTTACAAGTTCCATAATATACGTCTTGAGCTTGCCGTCTCAAGTCTCCGACTTCTTTGACTTCATTAGAATCGATGATAATTTTTAGAATTTAAAAAAAAGCATTCGATGTTCCTGGGTAGACTGCGTTTCCACGTACATTTTCATTTATTTGAAGAAGACACCATTGTATGTTTATCGTGAGGGTATCTAATGGTGTCACATCCTCCAGACACACAGCTTTCTATTGATTTGGGTTTATTGCGTGAACATCCTTTGGCACAAATACGGTGTTCCGCGGGCTGGTTTGATGGATTATGGTTTTAACAGAATGGATTTGAAAGAGATCCACGAACATGCAACTCTGATATACAGTTGTTTCCATTTTCATTCTTGTATACTTTCCCTGAACGTATTTGAAATATTTTCCTTCAGAACGAATTTTTGTTGGGTGGTAAGATTACCGATATATCAAATTAACGTTGAAACAATGCTGATAGTTGGTCGACACCGTTATAAATGATTAGCGTTAGCAAGCGTACGTTAAAACAACAATGATGTATCGCCGATACCTTTAGATGTTTTGGCGGTTACTTTGCGCAAGTTGAAACAACGTAGATATATTGTTGATACCATCGTGTCCAGGGATGTTCACATTATTCTCCTAAAGCAACTGAAAGCTGCTTTGGCAGAATGAGAGACCATATCTCCAGGTCTAGGTCTTGAGATACAACACATATCACGAATCGTTAGATTCTTGGTATGTGCTTTAGAATAGGTTAACCGGAAGACTATACTGTGAAGTCATGTGGCTCTATCAGTATGTCGGCACCTCTTCCCACTTCCCTTATATGCGTTGTAATTACAAAACCTTGCGACAAGCGTACCGCGGCGTTTTCGCCGATAACTGACGTTCGAGTCGGAAAGACAGCATATCAATGAACACTAACCGGCAACGATGTGGTTGCAAACATTTTTTAAATTCGAAATAATTACGACCGTCATGATATCCGGGGAAAAACTTTATAATTACCACCGTCATGATATCCGGAGAAAAAACTTTATAATTACCACCGTGATGATATCCGAGGAAAAACTTTATAATTACCACCGTAATGATATCCGGGGAAAAACCTTCATTTTCATTCGCATTGGCGTCCTCATGAATATGTAAGGATTAATGATAGGCGATACGTATACGGTTGGAACACTACTGGTAGGTAAATGATCGCCGAAAGTTGAAGATAACGGACCTTCAGAAGAAATACTAAAAAATCAATGTACATTATTTTGTCAAATTTTCGATTGTTCAACAATGCACAAATCATTGTGATCGAAACTGTATGATAAGTTTAATGTAACAGTCGGTCATGTGAAATGTGAAGTATTTCTATTGTGGATTTTTATGTGCATGTATCTAAAAACATACTGAAAAATGACAATAGCGGTAACAGCCCATGTAAAACTTGCCCTTAATTAGCTGTCACATAGTTTGATAAAAATCTTGAAAGATATATATATATAAATGAATAATGTATTATCAGATTGCCCCAACCAGATCGATGGCACAACCTCGTAAGGTTTGATGAATATCTTACACAATTATTTATATTGGTACGGTGTCAACCGTATAATTTTCAGATTTGTTATCTGGTTGCCCCCAGCTGTCCCCACTCCTCCATGTGTCGCCTTGGTTCCACGATAAACTCTGCTGCCTAGTAGGGCATTTGTCATTGGGACCGTCTGCCATAAATTCCCAGTTGGATGTATGTAGTAATAATGAGTTTTGTCGAGGTTACCCTGGATATTCGCGGTGCATATTAATGTTAGGTAACTATATCCATTGTTCACTATTGTTACCATCTTTCATGCATTTGTTCGCCCATTTGCTTTTAGCAAACTCATTGCATATAAATGGTCCAAGCTTATGTTTTCTGAGCAATTTTCATGCAAAGAGGTGCTGATCACTTTCCCGTTACATTGTCGTTTCCTCGCTATGCGTCGACTATATTTGTATTTTGAAGTTCCTTTTCTTCGCAAATGCCACGGTTTTGCATGAATTCTCTCAGAGGATGACACTTTGCATATTTCATCTCGAGTGGCATAGACCTGAAATGTTTGGTCTAATTTGAAATGGAGACTACAAAGGTCATCTTCACATAACTACGAACGCTTTCCATGTGCTTTTCCCTGAGTTTTGTCTCAAAATCCTGTTGTGGAGTTTTGTGGATTCGTGTCAGTTCTAAGTCAACTCTCGCTCGAGTAAATGAGGCCGGCTTTTGTGGGAATGTGTCTTTATCTATCCCAAAACGCAAGCCTTCGAATCAGACCATTTCAACTTGTTTTGCTGTGTACGCATACGATGAATGTATTGCAAGCGTCTGGTCCGTCATTCGTATTTCAGCCCTCGTCCATTAAAGAATATCCGCGTCCATAATCCAAAGACCTATTCCATATTCCATATAACAGTATTAGCACCAAATTCAAAAAGACAATCATGGTATACATGAACATAGACTAGTTTCCTGCCAGAAAGAAGCGGTCAACAGTTTTCAATGATGCCGGCAAGACATCATGAAGTTGTAAAAATATCAAATCCGTATCGCTGATCAGTTGATGCTGGGTGGACATCGGGCTTTACAGACTAGTCTTTTTTGTTAAATGCCAGTAGTATGTAAAAGCTAAATTGAGTCCCATTGACCTACTTAATGACGTCACATTGTGGCGGAAGTGTGGCGGGGTTTCCCAGTGGGGGATTCCCCAGTGGGGGTTTCCCAATGACGATCACGTGATCAAGGCATGTCGGCCAGTGTGGGAGGTGGTAGATGTGGGATGGGATGGGACAAAATGGCGGCTGATGTGGGATGGGATGGGACAAAATGGCGGCATGGGATGGGATGGGACAAAATGGCGGCCAGTGTGGGTGGTGGTGGTGGTGGGTTCAAAATGGCGGCGCAAGGGAGCAAACGAGGCGGTGGGGAGGTCACGGGGAGAAAAAACCCTCACATTACCCTCAAAAAAACCTCTAAGCCATATAATAATAATAAACATAATCTATAGGTGTTGTACCATGTTAATAGGATCAGTCTAGCATCTGTACCACCCTAGGGTCGAGCGTTTATTGTCCCGTGTATCTCCGCAGAAAATCAACAAACAAAATGGCGGCTCCAGGATGGTGTGGGGACGCCCTTCCCACATCACGGCGTCGACCGTAGCGCCATCTGCACACATTGACGCAAGGGAGACAACTCGTGTGGCCCAAGGATATGGAAATAGCCGTTTTGGAGCTAGGGGAGTTACTACTGGTCCAGTGGGGTCGAGCGAGGTATCGATGTGAAGCCTAGGTGAGGGGGCATCTGATGGGCTGGGTGTGGGGTTGAACTAGCGTCATTCTGCGCATGCGCGGTGGCCCAAGGGTATGGACATAGCCGTGTTGGAGCTAGGGGAGTTATTACTGGTCCAATGGGGTCGAGTGAGGTATCAAAGTGAAGCTGATGTGAGGGGGCATCTGACTGGACTAGTGGGTTTGAACTAGTGTCATTCTGCGCATGCGCGGTGGCCCAAGGGTATGGAAATAGCCGTGTTGGAGCTAGGGGAGCTACTACTGGTCCGATGGGGTCGAGTGAGGTATCAAAGTGAAGCCTAGGTGAAGGGGCATCTGACTGGACTAGTGGGTTTGAACTAGCGTCATTCTGCGCATGCGCGGTGGCCCAAGGGTATGAACATAGCCGTGTTGGAGCTAGGGGAGTGACTCATGGTCCAATGCGGTCGAGTGAGGTATCAAGGTGAAGCTGATGTGAGGGGGCATCTGACTGGACTAGCGGCTTGGGCGTTGTCACCATTCTGCGCATGCGCGGTGGCCCAAGGGTATGGAAATAGCCGTGTTGGCATGTAGGGGAGTTACTCATGGTCCAATGGGGTCGAGTGAGGTATCAAAGTGAAGCCTAGGTGAAGGGGCATCTGACTGGACTAGTGGGTTTGAACTAGCGTCATTCTGCGCATGCGCGGTGGCCCAAGGGTATGAACATAGCCGTGTTGGAGCTAGGCGAGTTACTACTGGTCCAATGGGGTCGAGTGAGGTATCAAAGTGAAGCCTAGGTGAAGGGGCATCTGATTGGACTAGCGGGTTGACATAGCGTCATTCTGCGCATGCGCATAGACGTTTTGGGATGTAGTGGAGTCCCTAATGGTGCAATGGGGTCGAGTGAGGTATCCAAGTGAAGCTTAGGTGAAGGGGCATCTAATGGGTTGGGTGTGCGGTAGGAATATCATTCTGCGCATGCGCAGATGCAATGCGGAGCTCTCGTCCAATCAGAAGCGAGTATTTCAAATCCGCCACGGAGCTCTCGTCCAATCAGAAGCGAGTATTTTGACCCGGTGCATTATGGGACATATCCAAGATGGCGGCACGTATGTTCAAGATGGCGGCACATCCGGTGTCGAAAACTGGCCATTTTTGTCGGGATGTGGTCACCTAGTGTCGAAAACTGGACCCTGTATGGGTCCCGCTAGACGTGTTGGAGCTAGGGGAGCCACGAATGGTCCAATGGGGTCGAGTGAGGTATCAAAGTGAAGCCGTGAAGGGGCATCTGATGGGCTGGGTGTGGGGTTGAACTATCGGCATTCTGCGCATGCGCAGTCTGGCCGTAGTATAGAAATAGACGTGTTGGGGTGGTGGTGGGCCCCTAGTGGGTCGATGGGATCGAGTGAGGTATCCATGTGAAGCCTAGGTGAGGGAGTTACACTAGGGTGTCGTATCCATTCTGTTGCGCAGGTCACGTGGGGGTTGTGACGTCACTTCCGGGTTTTTCACTAAAACTACCTCCAAACCCAGAAGAGTTCCAACGTTCAACCCTCCGGGTTTTGTTTTTCCCGCCCCCGCCCCGGCGTCCCGCAGCGCGCGCGCGCGCGGGTTCTCCGGCCGCAGCGCGCGCGCGTCATCCCCGGCAGTGCGCGCGCGGGTCAAAGGTCACCTCCAGGTCAGACGGTCCAATATGAATAACGACAAGTTCAGCAATGTTCATACAGTTTATTATCCCCAATGTTACATCATACCCAGGCTGGGGGAGCCGCCCTGGGTATGTTTAGTATGTTCACAGCAAAACAAAATTGAAATATCAAACACCATGTTTTAACGCACCGTCACATTAGGTACAAGTGTTTACTGAGCTCAAGTCCATGATCAGCATGTAGACATGTACGGTATGTTATGGTATTCATCAGTGCACGAGTGACGCATTCAACCGATGGCTGTGGTGAATCACCTTGGTAAGGAAAAATGTAACATTGGTCACCCTCTTCACTGTCCACTTGGTGTTGGGTCGTTGTTGTTGGGCCCATCCCAAGACATCCAATTGTTCCACTTGGTCCAGCATCATCTCTAGTGACCTCCGGTTAATGATGGTAAACGGTTGGTCGTACACTGGGTGGAGGGCACTGGAATAGAAATAGCGCAATTCATCCGTCATCTTATGGCATAAGATGTACCCAAATGCTACATTTAATGTGAAGGCCGTAGGTTGGTCATTGAAGATGGTTTCCACGTAGCTGCGTAGACGGGTGAGCTTGGTCAGTGGGAAATTGTAGATATCTTGAATAGGGCGATGACGGTGGAAACAGTGCCGTGTCATGGTCCAATGGCGCCGAGAGATGTCACTCTCTGGATGATATTCGGGTAAGAGATCGCTAGGAACATTTATGGGCTCGTCCAGAAAATGTTCGATGTATGGCGTATGACTCGAAACCGTAACGGTGGGGTCCGGTTGGAAATCCAGGCTCTTCCCAACTGTGGGTATAGGCGGGCTCTCCGTCATCGCATCACCAGTGGCGTTCGTCTCCCCGGGCTTATCTTCACTGGGTCTGACCTTCCGCGGCTCCTCTTCAGTAGGAAGTTGTCGCCAAAACCGTGGAGACGGAGCATGAATCAACCGTTGGTGTCGCAGCAACTGACTGCTTCGTTTGAAGAGTTGACCACAGTCCTTACATTGTTCCGTCGCGCCCTCGTGGAATGAACGTTCGTGGCGCAGTAAAGCATCTTGCCGATTAAATGACCGTGCGCAGGTTATACAAGTATACCGTGCATCGTTGTGGATGGAGGCCTCGTGGCGTCGCAAATCTTCTGGGCGAGTAAACTGCTTCTGGCAAGTAGTGCAAGTGAACATCTTGGTGGTTGACAGACTGTCTGATGAAACGGCAAGGTCGCTTCCCTTTTATAGCACGCTAGCTGGTAATCTATTTTTAGCACACTCTACTCCAAGTCGAGGATCGAGACTGGTGTACTGGTGTACGACTGAGCCGCATTGCGCGCGCGTATGAAGACCCTGATACATACCCAATGCAGGCGCAGACGCGAAGTGCCCGGACGATAGACACGGACGTCACCGATCCGAAAAGACACGGACTTTACCGAAAAGACACGGACTTTACCGAAAAGACACGGACTTTACCGAAAAGACACGGACGTACCCGAAAAGACACGAAGGTGAACGCCATTGTGGAAAACCCCCACAGACAGGTCAGTACATGCATTCCTATGATGTTCACGCATAATAAAAAGGATTGACCTGTAATCTGTGTTGTTGTTGTTGTTGCTCCTTTTTTGGACTAACCCATCAGAATAGTACGTATCACGGACTACACCCGACGTCTAGGCGCGCATGTGTGACCTGGTCTATAAAACACGTCCCTCTGGATCCCACACCTTCATTTCTACGGTTGCAGAGCCATGACGGACATCCAGCCCTATGCGACTCGCATTTTACAGCATGCCACCGCGGTGAATTCATTCACGGGTTACCGAGCAGTGGTCCAGTCCATGTTTGCAGATGGCGACGACAACGAGGGACGACGCCAGATCCTGAACGAGTTCACAGAAGCGGTGCTCCACAGAGTGCACTCGATGGAGAGGCGTGCCATCACTCACCACTACTGGACTATGACAGC